>RJWK010062013.1:0-12919 GCA_004363435.1 Platanista minor
GTGGTACGCGGGCCTCTCACTGTTGTGGCCTCTCCCGTTGCGGAGCACAGGCTCCGGACACGCAGGCTCAGCGGCCATGGCTCACGGGCCCAGCCGCTCCGCGGCATGTGGGATCTTCCCGGACCGGGGCACGAACCCGCGTCCCCTGCATCAGCAGGTGGACTCTCAACCACTGCGCCACCAGGGAAGCCCTATTCTTCTTTTAATTCCAGTCTTTCTGATTATGTCAAGAAGAAAGTCTCAGTTTGGTGTTGGATGTCTTTAATACCTCCCTAAATCTGCTGACATCTCCTCTGCACAAAGAGAATGCCGGTCTGAATTGCAGACCTTTGGGCAGGAGGCATCATGCAGCCAGAATTTAATAACATTGTTTTGGTTTTATTTGTGGTCACCTATTTGTGATAAGTGATTCTCGTCTTCAATTTATGGTAGTAATAGAAAGTGTCCTTTTTTTTTTTAACATCTTTATTGGAGTATAATTGGAAAGTGTCCTTTTTTAAAAAAAAACTTATTTAGGTTTTTAAAAAGTGAGCTGATTAAAAGGAAAATATTAAGTAAATAATACTGGCATTATTGTGAATATGGTAATAACCATGTAAGCGGTCTGTAAGCGGCCCTTGGGCTAAAGGAACCACAGACTATGTGTGAGCTTCCAGATAAAATACAGGACACCCAGCTCATTTTTAATTTTGGAAAATCAATACTTTTTTTTAAAAAAAGTACTAAAAAAGTATGGTTTATATGAAATTCTGTATATCTGAAATTTTAGTAAAAGTATGTCTCGTAATATTTGAGATATACTAAAAAATTGTTCATTGCTTATCTGAAATTCAAATTTAACTGGACATCTTGTATTTTTATTTGCTAAATCTGGTAACCTTAAGACTAAGGCCTGTCCAATTCCATAAGAGCAGCCTGGACGTTAAATTCAACCCTCAGTTCTGGGAGCTGGTGGTCACTAGATTAAGCCACATTTCCCCCTTCTGGCTCAGGTGTTACAATCAGAGTTAAGCAGTAAAACAACTTATGGAAGGGATGGCTACCTGGGGCTTCTGGCCTCTTCTCTCCTTATCTCTGGGACTATCAGTAAAGAAGATGGACTCATTCCGTTCTTCTTGCCGCCCTCTCCCCCATCTGGTACCTGTATAAGCCTCTGGCTGCCCCCAGGACCAGGATGATGCACTTGGCAAGGGTGAGGTCCTTTTCCTGATCCAGCAGTTCCCTCAGAGTCCCGAGCTCACAGTACTCCATGATGATGGATAACTGAGGTGGGGTCACTGATGGAAAGGAGCCAAACACTATGAAGACCCAGCCCCACTCAGAGGGCCTACTCTCTGCAGCCCACTCCACCATCTCTCTACAGAGACAGACTCGCCTCTGCTATGTTTCTCCATCTCCATCTCACGCAGTTTGATTCCTTGAATGGGTCCAATACCCACAGAGTCTTTGTGGGCATTCTTTGTGGCGTCTGGCATGTTGGAATTCTACATTTCCCTTAGCTATTTGAGTAATGTCTCCCAGACTCAACCATATATCCCAGGAGGGCATACAGTGCTCACGGGGAGCTGAGTAAATATGTATGGAAGGAAGAAATGAGGCACAGACTGCAGGGGCTGGTGAGGGGAGCTCAGACAGGAAGTCAAGGGCATGGGCCTGAGATGCAAGAACTGACATACATAGGGTGAGTCAGTCACCCTGGCCGTCACCCAGGAGGATAAACATCACTGGAGGTTTTCCTTTAGACTGGGATTCTATGTTCCAAAGTCAGGTCGCCTGAAGCTGTGGAGAAACTTCCAGAGAGGATAAGATGGGAGTTGCTCTGTCCTCTCTATAGGCAAGAACAGCAAAACATAACCAGCAGGAGAGGCCATGCTGTGAGGGAAAATGCAGCCACATTAAAAAAATTAAAGTTAGGGGCTTCCCTTGTGGCGCAGTGGTTGGGAGTCCACCTGCCGATGCGGGGGACACGGGTTTTTGCCCCGGTCCGGGAGGGTCCCACATGCTGCGGAGCAGTGGGGCCCGTGGGCCGTGGCCGCTGGGACTGCATGTCCAGAGCCTGTGCTCTGCAACGGGAGAGGCCACAACGGTGAGAGGCCCGTGTACCGCAAAAAAAAAAAAAAAATTAAAGTTATACTCCAATAAAGATGAGAAAAAAAAATTAAAGTTAAAATGAACCTGAGGAGTGAGGTTCTTGGTAAAGGGGTAGGTTAATTTAGCTTTTAGATTCACTCTACACTAATGATCAATGTTAGATTCCTTGTTTGGGTCAGTCAGCTTTATAACGTTTTATTGCAACAAAACACACCCATAACCCAGGTCAGCATCTGAACAAGCATTTCCTCGGTTCCCAGTGAACCAGCAGGAGGAGATATGGTCGCGTTAGTGCAAACCAGCCCTGGGGCTGAAGCCAACTTCAAGCCCTCTTCTCCTGAAAGAAGATGGGAACTTGCATCTTGGGATGTGAAAAAATTAACGTTGATAAAAAAGCACTGTGTAGATGCCACCCTTTGAGCTGTTCTTTAAAAATGCAATGCAATAAAACACAGAAGACATATGACAGACCACCAAAAGCATACCCAGTCCTAGAAGCAGCCTTACCTGTTTCATCAGTGCAAATCCCAAACATATGTAGGATGTTGGGGGAATCAAATTTCTTCATGGTTCTGATTTCATTATTGAAAGTATGCCTCACTATTCTATGAGAATAAAAGGGGAAATTAGTATTTCAGGATTGGGAGGTCCTTCAGAGAACACTCAGCATAGTGACCATCTGTGTACATGTAGGGTGTGAGGGATCGTCAGCATCTCCCAGGGGTGAGTATAGGTGTATACAACCTGTTCTGAAGAGTCATCAGGTAATTCTTAGTCAATTTAATATACGCATACCCTATGATCAATCACTTCCTCTCCTGGCAATATAGCCCAAAGAAATTCCCATACAGGTCCATAAGGGGATACTTAAGGCAGAATTATTTTTGATGCAGGAAAGTTAGAAACAGGTTGTTTTCCATCACTGGAAAAAAAGGCAAAATGTGGATCTCCACCATGGACAGCAGTCAGAAGGAAAGGACTACAAGTACAATACATGATGCTGAGTGAGAATTGTAAGAAAAGTAGGCAGCAGACATATAACACTACCATTTGTGAAAATTTAAAATGCACACACATATAATGACAACATACATTTTGCCAGAACACATACAAACAAAACACTTTATTGTCTGTGGAAGGGATGGGAAACTAAGAAACAGGAATAAAAGGAAATAACTCTTTTTTTTTTTCTTCCCGGCCGCACCTTGCAGCTTTCAGGATCTTATTAGTTCCTTGACCAGGGATTGAACCTGGGCCCACGGCAGTGAAGGCGCCAAGTCCTAACCACTGGACTGCCAGGGAATTCCCAGGAATACATCTTTAAAAATATCTAAATACATGAAAATATAAGAGAAGTTTCCAGAATTGATGTTGGAAGACATGCCTTTAAATCTAGACTCTGCTCCTTAATAGTGAAGAACAAGTCATTTAACCCTTTGGGGTCTGGGTTCCCCTATATCTAAATATGGAGACAATATGCCTCTCTCCTTGTGGAGTTATAGAGAGGAAGTAACTTGGGGGGTTACAGAGAGAACTCTGCACAACAACTTACCCAATGTCTCTGGCCTGGGGTTTGTTGAATACTTTTATGGCCACTGGAGATTTGTGGTATTTTCCTTCATAAAGTGTGCTGAATTAATTTTCCTTTAGCAGGATCCAGTCGGCTTCTGGAAGCCCCTCTTTCTTTCTTTCTTTCTTTTTTTTCTTTTTGCGGTACGTGGGCCTCTCACTGCCGTGGCCCCTCCTGTTGCGGAGCACAGGCTCTGGACGCGCAGGCCCAGCGGCTATGGCTCACGGGCCCAGCCGCTCCGCGGCACGTGGGATCCTCCTGGACCAGGGCACAAACCCATGTCCGCTGCATCAGCAGGCGGACTCCCAACCACTGCGCCACCAGGGAAGCCCTGGAAGCCCCTCCTTCTTAATCTCCTTGACTTGATCTTCTGGGAGCCCCTTCCTGCGTTTCTGTGGGGCTGACCTCATCCCTAGGAGAGAAGGTAATAAAGAGTCAATAAGCTGAGGAGGGTGTGTGCCATAAGGGAAGAGGCATCTTAGCAACATGTGAATGGGAAGCCCTACACCGTGAACCAAAGCTGGCCCTGTGCTTCCCTGGTGGCGCAGTGGTTGAGAGTCCGCCTGCCGATGCAGGGGACACGGGTTCGTGCCCCAGTCCGGGAAGATCCCACATGCCACAGAGCGGCTGCGCCCATGAGCCATGGCTGCTGGGTCTGCGCATCCGGAGCCTGTGCTCCGCAACGGGAGAGGCTGAAAAAAGCTGGCCCTGCCTGGAGCTTCTGATTGACTCATCCCAGAAGCGAGGTCCCAGTGCTTCTGAGTGACTGGTACAGACACATCTGGATGGTTAATAGAAATGTCTCATGTACTTCCTTTTCCTCCTCTTCAGATCCTCCCTGTCTCCAGCCTACACCCCCATCTCCACCCATCTCTCTCATCTACTCCTACTGCCACACAGCTTGGCACCTGAGCATTTGGCATCTGGTCGAGTGATTTCAGTTCTAATAGGTATATACATAGTTCAAGCTCAGTAACCCCACTGCTGTTATGTGCTCACATCTCTCTTTTCTCCCTCTTCCTCTAGGCCATGGCTGGGAGCTCCCAGTCATCCTCTGCATCCTATTTTCCTCTATGTACTGGCTCCAGCATAAAGCAGAGACTCACAGATGTGTACAATGGTTGAGTATTTTAAATTTGATTTGAATTTCTTCTTGGAAATTCAGCAAATGACTTGAAGCTTTGAAGCTATGTAAAGGAAGTTGTCAGCACTTGGACAGGTGCTAGAAGATATCTGGTTGGTCAAGAAGTTCCCTTCAAATGCTACTCCAGGAACAGAAGCCTGGGCCAGCCATGAGCACATCCCCAAACCTGTGGGCTGCTTCCAGCCATCCAGCCCAGAAAATGGACAAGGGTCAGGGTGGGGTGGGCTGGGGTTCCTAGCAAACTAATGACTTCTAGTTTGGGGCAGTCAGAAGCAGCAGGGCATGTGATAACTCACAGCTCCTCAAGGTTTCGATGGTTTTCTTTGTGTTGTTTTCCAATTGCCTCAATAAAGTTTCTATGGTTTCATTTTCTGCAAGAAAAAGAGCAGCAGGTACTCAAAAATAGAAATGCTTATTAAAAGCACACCGAGATACCCTTTTTCATCTATCATATTCGTTGCAGTAGGAATGATTACTGCTCACGAATATTCAGCTCTCCACTTCTAAGCACACAGGAAGTGCCCTGAGGCATGGCTGTGTGCCTTGCTTTGGCCAAGAAATGAAGTGAAAGAGATTTCAGGGAAGTCTGTGTCAACATCAAAGTGCCATAATACTGAAACATCCTGGAAGGAGAACAGCTACCTTGTAGAGTCTCCTGGACTTTCCCTGAATGAGAAGTAGAAATTTCTTTCTTTAAGACACTGAGTTGTTTTTTTTTTGAACCACAGTATAGTCTAACCTATCCTGATTTATATATTCAGAAATATGTTAAAAAATTGATCATACACTACATAGGGTGGCCAACCATCCCAGTTTTCTCAGGACTGAGGAGTTCTGAGGATATGGGACCTTCAGTGCTCAAACCAGGAAAATCGCAACAGACAATCTCAGACATGGTTAGTAGGAGTGATATTTCTACAACCTGTGTGGAGGGTAATCAGCCAACCTGTATCAAAATTTAAAATGTCCATACTCTTTGACACAGCAATTAGACCCAGTAACTCTACTTCTAGGAATTTTCCCTAAAGATATCCTGAAATATATACAAAGATGCTCACAACAGGACTATTTACAATAGTGAAAAACTGGACACAACTTAAATGCCCTTCAACAGGGAGATGCTTAAATATATCTGATCCATGTTTACCAAGGAATATGAGACAACTCTATGGGCATATATACAGAAGAATATTCAAGGTTATTTAATGAGAAAAGCAAGAAGGAGAACAGTGTGTTTAGCACGCAACTGATTATACAATAACAACAACAGTAAAAACAAACAACAAAATATAAACTAAAATCTCCAGAAGGCTATTCAAGAAACTGGTAAGAGAGCATGTGTCTTGGAATGGAACCTTGCTGTCAAGTATAAGAGTGGCAGATTTATGTCTCATGCTGGGTCCTTTTTGTACCTTTTGAATTCTGTACTATATGAATGTATTACCCAATAAAAATGTTTTTACAAAATTGCAGGAAGTAAATCCTTTCCTCCAAGTTGATGACACCAACGGGCCACTTCCACCAGAAAGTGGACCAGTGAAAACTCTGAAGATTAGGAAGGCCAGGAACCAATCCTGCCCTTTGGCTGGATCAGCCTCTGCACCGCCCCCAACCTCACTCCAACCCAATTCCTGACTCTCTTTTTCCTTGGCAGCAGGTACTTGGTTGGGGGATTAAAAATCCTCATCCAGAAAAGAACCCATTTTGCCCACAGGTCTCTTCCATATCTGGTTTGTCCTGTTTGAGTGTCTCCTGCTGACCTGATTGGGGATGGACCAACCTCCACATCAAGGTGGCAGAACAGTTATCCCTCTGAGTTCCATTACCTGGAAGTTTCATCCAAATGCCTTTCACTGTCCCCTTAATTCCTCTCCCTCCACCCACAATCCTAATAAGAGGGAAGGATTTGGAATTCGTTATCACCAGGATCTGCAAAAGTGTAAAGAGGTCACGGGTCCATCCTTCCCTCTCTTCCCTCTTCTGGTGGTCCCTGGCTCTACTGTCATCCCTCAGTCCAACCTTGCCCGTGTCTAATCCCTTTAGAGCCTTGCCCTCTGCCTAGTCCAATTCGAGCCACTCTAATTCAAGCCACTGTCATCTCTTACCTAGCCTCTAAAGTGGTCTCCTAACTGGGCTCATACTTCCACTCTTCTTTTTTTTAACTTTAAAATAATTAATTAATTTATTTATTTTTGGCTACACTGGGTCTTCGTTGCTGCACGCAGGCTTCCTCTAGTTGCGGCTAGCGGGGGCTACTCTTCGTTGCGGTGCGCGGGCTTCTCATTGTGGTGGCATCTCTTGTTGCGGAGCACAGGCCCTAGGCATGCGGGCTTCAGTAGTTGTGGCGCACGGGCTCAGTAGTTGTGGCTTGCGGGCTCTAGAGCGCAGGCTCAGTAGTTGTGACGCATGGGCTTAGTTGCTCCGCGGCATGTGGGACCTTCCTGGACCAGGGCTCGAACCTGTGTCTCCTGTATTGGCAGGCAGATTCTTAACCACTGCACCACCAGGGAAGTCCCCATACTTCCACTCTTGCCTCCTGGGGTTTTCTGAATTACTGTTCCCAGTTCTTCACTCCCATGTAGTAGTACTATACATCCACACTCTGGCCACAGCCTCATAGTGGGCACCCCACCCTCCCTGCCCCTTCATGTTGGGCTTGCCCATATGACTTGCTTTGGATGCTAATAGACGTGATACAAATAGAGTCTTGAAATGTGCTGGCACTGTTGAGCTTCCCTTCTTGCCATTCTACCTCGGAAAGAACATTCTCCAGGAATTCATTGTTGCTTCAGCTATGGCTCCAGAATGAGACACGTGGAACAGACCCAAACTGGACCTGGTGCCTAAAGGCCAGCCCAGCCAAGCCTACAGGAGATCAGGAGAACCCCAGCAGATCCACAGATCTGTGAGCAAGAGAATAAATGACTATTGTTTTAAGCCTCTGAGTTCTGGTATGGTTTGTTATGCAGCATTAGTGCAGCAGTAATTGACTAATACATATACATTTGCTACATAGCAGCATGGGTGATTTTCTTTTCATACAAATCAAATCATGACAGGCCCACATTTAAGGATCTCCTTTCATTGATTTCTAATGACTCAGAATAAAATCTAAAATTCTTATCAGGCCTACCAAGACCTGCATGACCTTGCTCCTGTATCTTCTGGCCTACTTCTCCACTTTAATCTGGAATCTCTCCTTCACCTACCACACTAAAGCCATCCTGGCTTCTGGCTGTTCCTTGCACATGCCATATTTATTCCCACCTCAGGGCTTTTGCATTCACTGTCTTCCCGGCCTGGAATGCGCCTCTCCCACAACTTCACATGACTCGCTCCTTTTCATTATTCAAGGTGTCCATTCAAATGTCACCCTGACCACTCTCGCTGCACCCACTGTCACTTTCCATCTCATTACCATGTGTACGATTTTCATTGCCTTTAGATAAAATAATTTACTTAGCCCCCTATCTGCAGACTTTATGTTCCATGAAGGCAAAGATTTTGTGTATTTTGCTCTGTGTTGAATCTCCAGCACTTAGAACAGTGACTGGCACGTGGTACTCAAGGTACTCAATTCCTGTTTGTTTAGATAATTAGTGAATTTTTCTTCCTGGATAATTTACATATTAATGGAAGGTCCTGGAAAAACTAAGGCTGGGAGGATTGACATCAAAGAGAATGGAAAGGGAAACATGACTCATCAGTATCACCCCCACCCCACCACTGGTGGCACACTCAAATCTCACCAGCCCCCACCATGTCTGTACCCAGGGATGTCCGGAGTTCTGAGTTACATGAATAGACACCTGCTAAAACTTCTTCAGCCTTTCTGATTTTTTGGTAAACCAAAATGAGACTAATATACCCCCATTTGGAGTCCCCCCATCTAAAAAAACTCCTTACCACTTCTCAGTCCTTGGATAACCTTCCTGTCTTCCTCTGCATCCTATTGATCTTCCTGTTGCCAGGATGCTCCTGGGCTGATGCTTGAAATATGCATCCATTGATCCACCTGAAGCAGCAGTGAGAACTCCTCCCAGACATCTCTCAGCCTCTTGTTCACTCCACTGAAGAGTATTCTGTCATGCCCTGCTGTTAGAAACTTCTGGATATTGGATTTATTGCTGAACTTATCTATCCGCTCCTTAGCTTCCCCTAGGGCAGCCTGGAAACGTTTCAGGGCAGTGGTTATCTCGGTGGGCAGGTTTCCTCTCTCCTTGGGCCTGGAGCATTTGCAGAGGCTGCAGCAGGCCATGGACATGGTTCCTTAGACGCCAGCACTGTTTTTGGCAGTATTTCATCTCTTCACACTGGTTGTAGATAAGCTGGCCTAAGGAGATGCTCTGCCTCAATTGATCCATATCTGGAAGAAACAGATGAAATTTGTTTAAGTCCCAGGAATCTCCTGCATATTTACTACTGGGCTAAGGGTGTCTGTTGATTTAAATGGCTGTAGAGGTCTCCCCATCAATTTCATGTAAGGTAGAGATGGCTTGCTGTCCACCAAAATCTTGCAGTTTTAGCTGGGAAGTGTTGGCCCAGCTAGGACTACATCTCCCAGCCTTCCTTGCACCTTGATGTGGCCATGTGACTAGTTCTCACCAATGGGGTGTGAGTAATATAAGTGTTACTTTGGGCTGAGTCAGGTTTGTCTCCTTCACACACTGTCAGCGTTACACAGGATGATGTAGCCCTAGGTGTGGTAGAGCCCAAGAAGGGAGAATCCTGGATCCCGGAATCATCACTTGGAGGAGAGCTGCTCATAAACCTGGAATATCTGCCATGGACTAAATTTCTATTGCATTTGAACCATTATATTTTGGGGTCTATTTATTAAATAAGTTTAGCCTATTCTAACAAATATATCCTGCCAAAGTATAGGGGTGACTATAGGATAGTGGGTTGAAAAGCTCAGGCCCTTTCTATAAGAAGGCAAGGATTACCTAGTAAGTCACCAACTCTTCAAGGATAAAGGGCCCAGTGGTGGAAGATCTTCTAGTTTTTAAAGAGCAATCAGAAATTTGGATTGTTATGTTAGCCTCTCAATTTAAAATACTGCAACCAAGTCAAAACATGTTTTAAAAGCAATAAAATATGTTTGTCAACTAGATATTGCCCATGAAGCCTCAGTTTACAACCTTGGCCACAGCCAGCTGAGGATATTCAGGACTGTAATAGAAATTGGCTTCTGCAATCTCAAATTTTCTTTTCTGTCTCTTTTCCCAGTGCTTGAGCAGCCCTGCCTCCCTGGTCCTCACCTCCATCCCTCTCTACTGTGCTTTTAGCACTCTGTAAATTTGTTCCAGCCTCCCCATTGGCCGATGCATCGATAAGCCTTCATGTTGTAAGTGCTGACCCCACAGAGGCATTTGCACTAAAGACTAAGAAATTTTTCAGGCCCAGAGGAGTTGAGGTAGACACCTGCGCTGCCTACACAGCATCCATTTCTCTACTTCCTATTGCTGCCCAAATTTTCTGTGACTATCTGCTCCTCCTCCATTCAGCAATCAGTTCGTGGGGAGCTGGCCCCATCCCTGGTTCTAAGGGTGAGACTTGTATCTAAGCCAGTGGTTCTAAACTGAAGGTGACTTTGCACACGGCCCCCACTCCCTGCTGGGACTTTTCTCAACGTCTGGAGACATTTTTGGTTGCCATGACTAGGCGATGGGTGTTATTGACATATAGCAGGTAGAGGTCAAGGTGCTACGATGCATAGGATGCCTCCCCCCCCACCCCGCCAACAAAGAATGATCCAGCCCAAGATGTCAGTAGTGCAGGGGTTGAGAAATGTTGATCTAAGCCATCAGACAATCACAGTGTAGCTTATCACAGTGATTGGTTCAAAACTGGGCATCTGGGCTACTTTGAGGGGTACGTTTGCTGGGGAACTTCCTGGCTCCCCTAAGACAGCCCAGGAAGTCAGATTCTAACTCTTAACCTCTCTCTGAATATGAGTGAGAAAGCATGGAGCCCTGATTGTAAAGCTGTGGAATGAGGCTAACCTACAGATGGTGAACGGAAAGAAAAGAATGAGTCCTCAGTGACAACATTGAGCCACTGGTGGTTTGAACTGACCCTGAAGTCTACCCCATTCCTCAATTACAGGTTTCATGAACCAATAATCTTCCTTATTGTTTAAGCTCATTTGAATCGTGTTTGCTGTACTTGCAACCAAAGGCAACTGTGTTCAGTAATGAATGATGATAATAGCAATGATTACTACAGGCTAAGTGCTTTGGAACCACAAGCTCACTGTGGTTATCTGCATTGTATAGGTGAAGATCCTGCGGTAGGGAAAGGTTGCATTTAAATAAGTACAAGTCCACGGAAACGGTTGCCAAAGGACTTTTATTTTGGCAGGCAAGATCTTAGCTCCCCCGCAGTGGGAGTGCTGGAGTCTTAACCAATGGACCGCCAGGTAAGTCCCTCTAAAGTACTTTTAAACAAAGTTAATCTCAACAATTCTATTCCAAGAAGGTAATTGGTCTGGAGCCCAAATCTGGTTTAAAAGCATGAATAAGAAACTAGCAGAAGCCAAACCAAATAAGCAACTAATTGATACTTTTTTTTTTTTTTTTTTTTTTTTTGCGGTACGCGGGCCTCTCACTGCTGTGGCCTCTCCCGTTGCGGAGCACAGGCTCCGGACCCACAGGCTCCGGACCCGCAGGCCCAGCGGCCATGGCTCACGGGCCCAGCCGCTCCGCGGCACGTGGGATCCTCCCGGACCGGGGCACAAACCAGCGTCCCCTGCATCGGCAGGTGGACTCAACCACTGCGCCACCAGGGAAGCCCTAATTGATACATTTTTGTTGTTGCCTTAGAGTTATACTGATCTAACAAGAGAAGTAACAGGTATTAGGGCATGCCTAAAAAGACTCAGTGGGTCTCAGGCTGCCCAGCTATTCCCAGTTGCTAAGCAGAGAGCTTCAAGGCCATTTCTTGGGACTCCTGAGGGCAATTAACTATATACCTTTCTCTGGTCCACCAGAGACAAAGGCAGATGTGAAAACGCTGCTCAAGGAACCTTGAGGATTTCAGCTTCATAGCTCCAAGCTTCAGTTATCTGATTGCCAGCCTCATCAAAAAAGCCATATCTCAGAAACAACTAATCAAAAGATAATTGGAAAAAGTATCCCACTCATCAAAGCAACAAAACAATACATTTCGCAGGAAAAGTGATAACGTGGTATGAGGAAAACCACAGAAAACAAAGCTTCAAGAAATGGAGAGGGACTTCCCCGGCAGAGAAGTGGTTAAGACTCCATGCTTCCACTGCAGGGAGCTCGGGTTCCATCCCTGGCTGGGGGACTAAGATCTTGCATGCCTCCAGGCGCAGCCAAAATAAAACCCAAAAAACGAAATGGAAAGAACTGTTATTTTTCTGGCTGGGAAGATTAAAAATGACAAACCTGGCAATCCTTTCCAAAGGTAAATCCAATTTAATGCAGCTCCAATAAAACTCGCAATGGCACGTTTTGGTACTGAAACTAAATCATCCTCAAGTTCATTTGAAAGAGGAAATTAATAGGGATAACAAGGATTTTCGTAATAAAAAGGGACTTACCTATAAGATATTAAAATTATAATTACTAAAATTGTTTAGGGCTTATTAAGTATAGGATAAAGATACCAAAAGGATGAAAGGGAATATAAATACATATATACTTTGACTCAACAATGTGAATTTCTAGGAACTTGTGCTGTGGAAAAGCTCATATGTGTACAGATAGTTGGATACTAAGGATGTGCATTGAGGTGCTATTTGTAATATGTAAAACTGCTAACAACCTTGATAAGGATATGTTACTTGCAGAAAAACAATGAGGGGTAAAAGTCACTAATTTTAAAAGTGAAAAAATCTTAAAACGGTAGTAACAATATAAATCCATTGAGAACTCTAATGCCATTTCCTCCTCCCCTCCGAAAAATGCCATCAAGAAACCTTTCCTAATGAGACATTTTACATAAGGTTACTCTCCTTGGGTCTAAAATGGGCCCCCAGAAGAGGGCATTAATCATCAAGATCTGGAATCATCTCCCTTGGCAATGTCCCACTGTCTGGAGTTGTCTGTCTGGGGCTGCTTGGCCAATTCTTCTGAGCTGGGTTCCCG
>RJWK010062014.1:0-12918 GCA_004363435.1 Platanista minor
AAACTTAAAAAAAAAAAAAGAAAGAAAGATCTGTTGTTAACCTTATGGGGATTCCCTTGTGTGTTATTTGTTGTTTTTCCTTTGCTGTTTTAATATGTTTTCTTTTTATTTAATTTTTGATAATTTTGATTAATATGTGTCTTGGCGTGTTTCTCCTCGGATTTATCCTGTATGGGACTCTCTGTGCTTCCTGGACTTGATTAGCTATTTCCTTTAACTTATTACGGAAGTTTTCAACTGTAATCTCCTCAAAAATTGTCTCACTCTCTTTCTTTTTCTCTTCTTCTTCTGGGACCCCTATAATTCGAATGTTGGTGCATTTAATGTTGTCCCAGAGGTCTCTGAGACTGTCCTCAATTCTTTTCATTCTTTTTTCTTTATTCTGCTCTGCAGTAGTTATTTCCACTATTTTATCTTCCAGGTCACTTATCCGTTCTTCTGCCTCAGTTATTCTGCTATTGATCAGTTCTAGAGAATTTTTAATTGCATTTATTGTGTTGTTCATCACTGTTTTGTTGCTCTTTAGTTCTTCTAGGTTCTTGTTAAACATTTCTTGTATTTTCTCCATTGTATTTCCAAGATTTTGGATCATCTTTACTATCATTATTCTGATTTCTTTTTCAGGTAGACTGCCTATTTCCTCTTCATTTGTTAAGTCTGGTGGGTTTTTGCCTTGCTCCTTCATCTGCTCTTTGTTTCTCTGTCTTCTCATTTTGCTTAACTTACTGTGTTCGGAGTCTCCTTTTTGCAGGCTGCAGGTTTGTAGTTCCCGTTGTTTTTGGTGTCTGCCCTCAGTGGCTATGGTTGGTTCAGTGGGTTGTGTAGGCTTCCTGGTGGAGGGGACTAGTGCCTGTTTTTTAGTGGATGAGGCTGGATCTTGTCTTTCTGCTGGGCAGGTCCACGTGTATTGGTGTGTTTCAGGGTGTCTGCGACCTTATTATGATTTTAGGCAACCTCTCTGGTAATGGATGGTTTTGTGTTCCTGTATTGCTAGTTGTTTGGCATAGGGTGTCCAGCACTGTAGCTTCCTCATTGTTGAGTGGAGCTTGATCTTGGCATTGAGATGGAGATCTCTGGTAGATTTTCACTGTTTGATATTATGTGGAGCTCAGAGGTCTCTTGTGGACCAGTGTCCTGAACTTGGCTCTCTCACCTCAGAGGCAGAGCCCTGATGCCTGGCTGGAGCACCAAGAGCCTGTCATGAATATGGCTCAGAATAAAAGGGAGAAAAAAAAGAAAAGAAAGAAAAAGATAAAATAAAATTAAATTAAAAAGTTATTAAAATAAAAAATTATTAAATAAATTTTTGTAAGTAATTAAAAAAAAAGAAGGAAAGAAAGAAGAGAGCAACCAAAGCAGAAAACAAATCCACCTATGATAAGTGCTAATAACTCTGCTAAAAAACAAAACAAAACAAAAAAACGGACAGGCAGAACTCTAGGACAAATGGTGAAAGCAAAACTATACAGACAAAATCACATAGAGAGGGCTTCCCTGGTGGTGCAGTGGTTGAGAGTCCGCCTGCCGATTCAGGGGACACGGGTTCATGCCCTGGTCCGGGAAGATCCCACATGCCGTGGAGCGGCTAGGCCCGTGAGCCATGGCCGCTGAGCCTGTGCATGCAGAGCCTGTGCTCCACAACGGGAGAGGCCACAACAGTGAGAGGCCCACGTACCGCAAAAAAAAAAAAAAAATCACATAGAGAAACATACACATACACAGTCACAAAAAGAGAAAAAATATATATATATGTATCATTGCTCCCAAAGTCTTCCTCCTCAATTTGGGACGATTCGTTTTCTGTTCAGGTATTTCACAGATGCAGGGTACATGAAGTTGACTGTGTAGATTTAATCCGCTGCTCCTGAGGCTGCTGGGAGAGATTTCCGTTTCTCTTCTTTGTTCGCACAGCTCCTGGGGTTCAACTTTTGATTTGGACTGGCCTCTGCGTGTAGGTTGCCTGAGGGCGTCTGTTCTTCCCTTAGACAGGGCAGGGTTAAAGGAGCAGCTGCTTCGGGGGTTTTGGCTCACTCAGGCCGGGAGGAGGGAGGGGTACGGATGCGGGGTGAGCCTGTGGCGGCAGAGGCCAGCGTGACGTTGCACCAGCCTGAGGTGCACCATGTGTTCTTCCAGGGAAGTTGTCCCTGGATCACGGGACGCTGGCAGTGGCGGGCTGCACAGGCTCTGGGAGGGACCGTGTGGATAGTGACTTGTGCTTGCACACAGGCTTGTTGGTGGCTGCAGCAGCAGCCTTAGCATCTCATGCCCATCTCTGGGGTCCACGCTGATAGCCACGGCTCGTGCCCGTCTCTGGAGCTCCTTACGTGGCGCTCTTGATCCCCTCTCCTCACGCACCAGGATACAAAGAGGGAGGAAAAAGTCTCTTGCCTCTTTGGCAGTTCCAGACCTTCTCCCGGACTCCCTCCTGGCTAGCTGTGGCGCACTAGCCCCTTCAGGCTGTGTTCTCACAGCCAACCCCAGTCTTCTCCCTGGGATCCAACCTCCAAAGCCCATTCCTCAGCGCCCAGCCCCCGCCCACCCTGGCGGATGAGCAAATAAGCCTCTCGGGCTCGTGAGTGCTGGTTGGCACCTATCCTGTGTGCGGGGATCTCTGTGCTTTGCCCTCCGCACTCCTGTTTCTGTGCTCTCCTCCATGGCTCCAACCCTTCCCTCCTCCACCACCCACAGTCTCTGCCCATGAAGGGGCTTCCTAGTGTGTGGAAACTTTTCTTCCTTTATAGCTCCCTCCCAGAGGTGCAGGTCCCATCCCTATTCTTGTCTCTGTTTTTTCTTTCTTCTTTTGCCCTACCCAGGTACATGGGGAGTTTCTTGCCTTTTGGGAGGTCTGAGGTCTTCTGCCAGCATTCAGTAGGTGTTCTGTAGGAGTTGTTCCATATGTAGATGTATTTCTGATATATTTGTGGGTCAGAATGTGATCTCCACGTGTTACTCTTACGCCATCTTCCTAAGTCTCTTCTGTACTCACTGCTTTCTAAAGGTAATTGTTTCTCCACTGTAGGATGTAAGTGGATATTAGATTTATGTTAAGAGTGAGCATTAATTACCTATAAAATATTTGGGAAAGCCAATTCATTTAAAAAGTCTGAAAGAGAACAAAAATTACTGAAGAGAAACAAAGAGGATTCTTAGACACATCAAGCATAGATAGGTTTCTGGCAATTATTTGGATTCATTTGCTCTTTCAACCATTAGGATCCCATTCACTGCTTTACACCTATACTCAGTTGTGAAAGTCTTTGTCTAAGCACTGGTCCCATTACTTGAGAACACAGGAACATAAAGTTGTATGTTTACTAGTACAATGTTACTTATTACAAAGTGTTCTCAGTGAACACAAGGTTTTGTGTGAAGAGCTGGGTTGATGAGATTTGGGGAATCATTACTGAGACTCTGTGGTGAGTCGTGTGGAGGCTGGAACCTACAGGAGAAGTTAAAATTTCCTTGGAATTAACTCTTCATTTTTAGATATTTAAAGATGACTTGTTGGAGCATTGTTTTCTTATTAAGTATCAACCTTTCTTTACCTTTCTTCCAAAGAAGGCAGTCAATGGTGGAGTTAATAAAAAATGGCAGTTGCAGCTCTGAAAAATTTTTCTCTCACAGAAATAATTTCTATACCCTATGATCTGTCTGAAATACGAGGAGTTTAGAAATAATGAGAGTTCACAATAAAAGTTGTTTGATTACTCCATTCAGGGCCTCTGTCATAAGAATTTTGCTCCCTACAAGCCACTGCTATCCTGTGTGAGAATTAATGATCAATTTTAGATTATTAAGAGCTGACAGTTTTCCAATTAGGGTTTTATCCCTTTAATTTCTTGCTAACCTCTGATCATCAAAACTCAACAACCTGGAATATTTCTTCCCATTTATCAGTACTTTAAAATGAAAAGTCCCTTTAGTTATTTTGTTAAGGGCACACACACATTGCTTTCTGAGTTGGTCAGCAGTACCAGGGACCATCTTCCTTTGACGGAATTAATAATTAGTACTGGGTACAATAAAAATGGATTGGATCAGTGAGAAGCATCTTGAGGGTTTAAAAAAGAGTACTAATTGGGTTTCTCAACCTTGGCAGTATTGACATTTTGGGCAAGATAATTTGCTGTTCTGGGGATCTGTCCTGTGCATTGTAGGATGTTTAACTGTATGATGGTTTCTGCCCACTGCATGTCAGTAGTAGGGCTTCCCACAGTTGTGACAACCAACAATTTCTCCAGATATTGACAAATGTCTTCACGATAGACACAATTTCCCTCTCACTCCATTATGAACCACTGAGTAAGAACCAACAGGAATAATAAAAATTGCTCCCTTAGGAATCTCAGTCTTCAAATAATTGGAGTAGACCACTTCTTGATAGGTAAATTTAATGGATTGACGTCTAATATATTTTCCCAAGCACTGTTCTCCTAGACTTTTCCTTACTTTTTCCAGGTGTATTATGAATTGTTTAGCACACGTAGAAGAACTATGTTTTGTAAACCAGTGCTGTGGAATGGAACTGGTATTAAGTTGATGGGTTGGGATTGTAAAATCCTAGTACTTCACTAAACTAGGGATTTAGTAGTTATATAATGATTTGCATAGCCCATGTAATATTATATGCCTTAGACCTTGATAGAAAATCTGAGTTAGTAAATATGTAGCAACATCCATGTGCCTGTGATGATCCAAGGATGGTCGATATCACATAGAAGAAGTTCTGCTAGTATCACCCCTATCCTCTGTTTTCCTTACTCAACTGCAGGACTGGAAGCAGGAGGTTCAGGATAAAGAGGACAGAAGCCTGGGATGTAAAGTCTGGAAGAGTTCTTAGAGACAGTAGTGAACTATAGCTGCTTTTGCCTCCTGAGCTTTCCTTCTTACAACAATGAGCTCGCGTCTTCTACTAATAAATCATCTCTTCATCACTCTCAGTCAGTATGTTGAGAGCAAATCCTTGCCCCATCCGGGAGCAAGGGTATACAGAGTTAAAGCCGTTAGACTATAGCATCTCCATGGCTACTGAGACCAGTGCAGACAGAGGTGCATGCCTCAAGAAGTGTTTAATGAGAAACAACCTCATGTCTTTTGTGGGATCATTTGGAAACAGAAGCTATGTTTTTAGTGGGATTTGAAAGACAGAAGGATGACGTTTGGAGGGACTAGAAACCACGGGAGAGAGATGGAGCCGATTCTTCACGAAATTATTCAAGGCTCTGGAGCCAGCTGATGTGGAAAGTAGCTGGACCCTTGGATTTGCTGTTCAAAAAGTAATTAATTCCCTTTTGTAAGTAAAGCAATGCAAGTATGATTTATTATGTTGTTTGCAACCCAGAGTCTTAACTAATAAAAATATATCTGTTGTCATTCCCATCATCCACTTTTACAGATGATGTGACTGAATCCTAATGAGTATAAATGATTTTCCTGAGATCATACTTCTCTAACCACAATCTTCTATAACTTAAGCTGAATCTATGCTTTAATTCGGATTGTTTCCACACTGCTCACCTGCAAAGTGAATCAGCTTATTCTTTGGTTTACATAATACCCAACAGCTAGTGTTAATTATATTCTATTTACTAATTATCTAAATTGATTAGATGTAAAGACCCTCTTGAAACTCTTGCCTGCATTATTCATGCATCGCTTCACTTAGAATGAATTTTTATGTTTGCATATAAATATGCAAAATAGAGGCATATCTAAAGTATAAATTATCCTAGGTCTTCTTATTGACTCATGATCTTAAATTTCATGCTAATCATCCTATTTATTGAGCTATTTAAATGGTTATTGTAATTCTAAGAGCTTTGTCAAGAGGATAGAGGTATAGTCACATTCATTTTCTTAAGTAATTTACAGGAAAATCTGTGATTCTTAATTTTTAACTTAATTGACTTTTCCATTCTATTTTTCCATGAGCACTATAAATCACAGAGTTTATAAGACTTTCATCATTTTTCTGATGACAAATGCAACGTACAATTATAATCAGAATATAATAGCCTCAATATGTTTATACAGATGTTAAAATAAATTCATCAACATTCATTCCATATGTCTGCGATCTAGCTTTCTCTTCTACTGTCAAATAGAAAAAGTTTAAACTAGGGTATTTCCACCAGTACCTTTTATTTTTCTATATGCTGGTGTGTAAGTCAATGACATATCTTGTCACTGAAGTTGATGGTTATAAAGTTAAACTTTTCGTTACTGTGAGTTGCTAATGATGACAGAAATTTGGAACACAGTCTGAATTGTCTTGCTTTATAAATTGTCATAAGCAACAGTTGTAGTGATCAGTAGTGGGAATAAGTTCATGTGATTCTACTGAGTTTATGTGGACTTCTGATCCAAAACATGCATCTCCAAAGCTAGAGCAATTCTTTTGGGAAACACTGAAAGCTAAAACCAAATGAGTATATGTGTGCCCATGCCTTACACACATCATTTACACATCTTTTTTTTTTTTTTTTTTTTTTTGCGGTACGTGGGCCTCTCACTGCTGTGTCCTCTCCCGTTGCAGAGCACAGGCTCCGGATGCGCAGGCTCAGTGGCCATGGCTCACGGGCCCAGCCTCCCTGCAGCATGTGGGATCTTCCCGGACCGGGGCACGAACCCGTGTCCCCTGCATCGGCAGGCGGACTCTCAACCACAGTGCCACCAGGGAAGTCCAACACATCATTTTTGATGGCTTGAGAAAACTTGAATAAGTAAAAGAGAAAATAGTTTTACTGAACTGAGGGCAGATGGACTTTGGGGAACTTTAGGATTTGAATTTGCATTGATACGAGCCTATCTGGACATTCCCAAAGTGAAAGGTTCTATGAATCATCGGGTCTCTGATGGCAAATGAGTTTTACACCAAAACAAAAATCATTTTCTTGCCTTTGGAAATAGCAAACATAATCAGAAATCCTGGATATCATCCAAGATTGTGTTAGTTGGCTTTGTTCTTCAAGATTTCCTGGGCTAGAATCAAGAAGAACTACAGTCCTGCAGCCTGTGGAACATAAACCACATTCACAGAAAGATAGACAAGATGAAAAGGCAGAGGGCTATGTACCAGATGAAGGAACAAGATAAAATCCCAGAAAAACAACTAAGTGAAGTGGAGATAGGCAACCTTCCAGAAAAAGAATTCAAAATAATGAGAGTGAAGATGATCTAGGACCTCGGAAAAAGAATGGAGGCAAAGGTCGAGAAGATGCAAGAAATGTTTAACAAAGACCTAGAAGAATTAAAGAACAAGCAAACAGAGATGAACAATACAATAACTGAAATGAAAACTACACTAGAAGGAATCAATAGCAGAATAACTGAGGCAGAAGAACAGATAAGTGACCTGGAAGACAGAATGGTGGAATTCACAGCTGCAGGACAGAATAAAGTGAAAAGAATGAAAAGAAATGAAGAAAGCCTAAGACACCTCCGGGACGATATTAAACGCAACAACATTTGCATTACAAGGGTCTAAGAAGGAGAAAAGAGAGAGAAAGGAACCGAGAAAATATTTGAAGAGATTATAGTCAAAAACTTCCCTAACATGGGAAAGGAAATAGCCACCCAAGTCCAGGAAGCACAGAGAGTCCCCTACAGGATAAATCCAAGGAGAAACATGCCAAGACACATAGTAATCAAATTGGCAAAAATTAAAGACAAAGAAAAATTATTGAAAGCAGCAAGGGAAATACAACAAATAACATACAAGGGAACTCCCATAAGGTTAACAGCTGATTTCTCAGCAGAAACTCTACAAGCCAGAAGGGAGTGGCATGATATACGTAAAGTGATGAAAAGGAAGAACGTACAACCAGGATTACTCTACCCGGCAAGGATCTCATTCAGATTCAAAAGAGAAATCAAAAGCTTTACAGACAAGCAAAGCTAAGAGAATTCAGCACCACCAAACCAGCTTTGCAACAAATGCTAAAGGAACTTCTCTAAGTGGGGAACACACGAGAAGAAAAGGACCTACAAAAACAAACCCAAAACAATTAAGAAAATGGTCCTAGGAACATACATATCGATAACTATCTTAAATGTAAATGGATTAAATGATCCAACCAAAAGACATAGACTGGCTGAATGGATACAAAAACAAGACCTGTATATATGTCTCTCTACAAGAGACCCACTTCAGACGTAGGGACACATACAGACTGAAAGTGAGGGGGTGGAAAAAGATATTTCATGCAAATGGAAATCAAAAGAAAGCTGGAGTAGCAACACTCATATCAGATAAAATAGACTTTAAAGTACAGAGTGTTACAAGTGACAAGGAAGGACACTACATCATGATCAAGGGGTCAATCCAAGAAGAAGATACAACAACAATTATAAATATATATGCACCCAACATAGGAGCACCTCAATACATAAGGCAACTGCTAACAGCTATAAAAGAGAAAATCGACACTAACACAATAATAGTGGGGGACTTTAACACCTCACCTACACCAATGGACAGCTCATCCAAAATGAAAATAAATAAGGAAACACAAGCTTTAAATGACACAATAGACCAGATAGATTTAATTGATATTTATAGGACATTCCATCCCAAAACAGCAGATTACACTTTCTTCTCAGGTGTGCACAGAACATTCTCCAGAATAGATCACATCTTGGGTAACAAATCAAGCCTCAGTAAAATGAAGAAAATTGAAATCATATCAAGCATCTATTCTGACCACAACCCTATGAGATTAGAAATGAATTACAGGGAAAAAACATAAAAAACACAAACACATGGAGACTAAACAATACGCTACTAAATAGCCAAGAAATCACTGAAGAAATCAAAGAGGAAATAAAAAACTACCTAGAAACAAATGACAATGAAAACACGACGACCCAAAACCTATGGGATGCAGCAAAAGCAGTTCTAAGAGGGAAGTTTATAGCAATACAATTCTACCTCAAGAAACAAGAAACATCTGAAATAAACAACCTAACCGTACACAATTAGGGAAAGAAGAAGAAAAAAACCCAAGCAGAAGGAAAGAAATCATAAAGATCAGATCAGAAATAAATGAAAAAGAAATGAAAGAAACAATAGCAAAGATCAATAAAACTAAAAGCTGGTTCTTTGAGAAGATAAACAAAATTGATAAACCGTTAGGCAGACTCATCAAGAAAAAAAGGGAGAAGATGCAAATCAATAGAATTAGAAATGAAACAGGAAAAGTAACAACTGACACTGCAGAAATACAAAGGATCAGGAGCGAATGCTACAAGCAACTCTGTGCCAATAAACTGGACAACCTGGAAGAAGTGGACAAATTCTTAGAAAAGCACAACCTTCTGAGACTGAACTAGGAAGAAATACAAAATATAAACAGGCCAATCACAAGCACTGAAACTGAGACTGTGATTAAGAATCTTCCAACAAACAAAAGTCCAGGACCAGATGGCTTCACAGGTGAATTCTATCAAACATTTAGAGAAGAGCTAACACCTCTCCTTCTCAGATGCTTCCAAAATATAGCAGAGGGAGGAACACTCCCAAACTCATTCTACAAGGCCACCAGCACCCTGCTACGAAAACCAGACAAAGATGTCACAGAGAAAGAAAACTACAGGCCAATATCACTGATGAACATAGATGCAAAAATCCTCAATAAAATACTAGCAAACAAAATCCGACAGCACATTTAAAGGATCATACACCATGATCAAGTGGGGTGTATCCCAGGAATGCAAGGATTCTTCAATATACGCAAATCAATCAATGTGATACACCTTATTAACAAATTGAAGTGAAAAAAAAAAAACCATATGATCATCTCAATAGATGCAGAAAAAGGTTTTGACAAAATTCAACACCAATTTATGATAAAAACCCTGGAGAAAGTAGGCATGGTGGGGACTTACCTCAACATAATAAAGGCCATATGTGACAAACCCACAGCCAACATCGTTCTCAATGGGGAAAGACTGAAACCATTTCAACTAAGATCAGGAACAAGACAAGGTTGCCCACTCTCACCACTAATACTCAACATAGTTTTGGAAGTTTTAGCCACAGCAATCAGAGAAGAAAAATAAATAAAAGGTATCCAAATTAGAAAAGAAGACATAAAGCTGTCACTGTTTGCAGATGATATGATACTATACATAGAGAATCCTAAAGATGCTACCAGAAAACTGCTAGAGCAAATCAACGAATTTGGTAAAGTAGGAGGTTACAAAATTAATGCATAGAAATCTCTTGCATTCCTATACACTAATGATGAAAAATCCGAAAGAGAAGTTAAGGAAATACTTCCATTTACCATTGCAAGAAAAAGGATAAAATACCTAGGAATAAACCTACCTAAGGAGAGAAAAGACTTAGGAAGAAATCTAGACGATAAAAGGCTTTTTTTCCTTCTCTTCTAATAAATCACTAAGAAAGCAGCTGTCGGTTATTTATAAATATTTTTTTCTTTTTTATTTCTGGACCAAAATATGTGTAGAATTTCTTTATATTCAGCAGTACTTTGGGAGATATAAAAGATGTATACTTTATTAAGTGACAATAGAACTTTCAAAATAATCAGATTTAGATACTTTTAAATGTTGCTGAACTTTGTTTTTTCCTTTTTCTGCTTTAAAGTTTTGCGAAGTATTCCTTTTAAAATGAAGAATCCATCATTTAGACGGTATTCCCTTCTATGCCAGTAAGTTTATTTGCAATGTAAATACAACAGTTAATTTGAGCAATTCATTAACTAACTATTTTAAGGAGGGTACAGCAGTCTGATTATTTATCTGAAGATAGGTAGGGCACATGCTTCACTGGGTCATTGGATATTTCATTATTATTCATATGACATAAACACTTCTTATTTGATGAGAAAAAATAACTTTAAAAAAACATTTACTGTGGTGACAACGAATAACTTACTTTTTAGCTTTTTTAAAATTTTTATATTGGACAGATGCATAATACATCATTTGTCAACATACCCAAGAAGTCCTCCTTGAATAATATCTGTGACATATAAAGGCTGTTACAAAGATGGCTTTTATTTTATAAGCTAAAATAATTTGACTGTGTCTGTAGGCTGGAAGGAGCATACATGACATGCAAGTTTTGGAAATTATTGGTTTAATTTGTATTTCTACTTTTTTCCTCTGATTTTTACACAGCTCGTTATTCCAAACCACTTAGTTAATTCATAAAATGATTAGCAAAATCACCAGAAAGCATCCAGATAGAGTAGAAATAAAAAAACAGCACAGTCATGTAGCTCAGTGATGTCAAAGCTTAGAGCATTAAACAAATGTTTTCTAAGCATAATTTTGTCTTATAGACTTAACTCCTCTTAAAAGCCGAAGGAAAAGATTTTTCCAAAGGGTCCAGATTTAATCCTGTGGTAAAGTGATCTATGTGAACTCCCATCTGACTAGCTAGCTGGTCCTACATAGAATCCTGGAGCTTTTAGTGTAGAAAATAACAGCCAGAATTTGGTGAATTGCAGCCTGAATTATATAGATATAATTTCTCCAGGATGAAGGTTTTTCTTACTTTTTATATGAAAACTGAGTTTATGAACTATCTTGAAGAATCAGACGCTCTAAAAACACTTAGCTGAAACACAGCAGGACACTTCTCTCTCCTATACGATGACAGGGGCTTTCTAAGTTTTTCCAGTTCAGTCAGATCTCCTTCACATCGTGATCTTCCTGGTTGGATACTCCTTGTTTAAAAAAATCCTCATCACTTTATTTCTTTCTAGCTTATTTAAGAAATCACTGATTTATAACATTGTGTAATTTTAAGACGTACAGTGTGATGATTTGTTACACATATGTATTGCAAAATGATTACCACAATAAGGATAGTTAATACATCTAGCACCTCACAGAGTTACAATTTGTGCTTGTGTGTGTGTGTTTGTGTGTGTGTATGGTAAGAACTTTTGAGGTCTATTTTCTTACTAACTTTCAGGTATAATATACAAGTTGTTAAATTAATTATTGTCATCACAATGTACCTTGGATTCCTAAAACATTCATTTTATCAATGGAAGTTTCTACCCTTTGACCTTCATCATTTACCCCACCCCCACCTGAGGCAAGTTCCATTCTACTCTGTTCTGTGAATTCCATGGTTTTAGATTCCACACATAACTGGGATCACATTTGTCTTCTACTGTCTGAATTATTTCACTTAGCATAATGCCCTCACAGTCCATCATGTTGTTGCTAATGGCAGAATTTCCTTTTTTCTCATGGCTGAATAATGTTCCATTTTGTGTGTGTGTGTGACATCCTTTTTATCCATTTATGAAACACTTAGGTTGTTCCCATGTCTTGGCTTTTATGAATAATGCTACAGTGAACATGAGGGAGCAACTATCTCTTTGAGACAGTGATTTCATCTCTTGGATATATTACCCAAAAGTGGGATTGCTGGATCATCTCATAGTTCTACTTTTAGTTTCGAGGAACCTCTATATTATATTCCAAAGTGGCTGTACCAATTTATATTCCTACCAATAGTGCACAAGGGTTCCCTTTTCTCCATACCTTCACCAGTACTTCTTATCTCTTATCTTTTTAATAATAGTCATTCTAACAGGTGTAAGATGATATCTCACTGTGGTTTGTGTTTTTGTTTTTTTGGTTTTTTTTTTGTGGTACGCGGGCCTCTCACTGCTGTGGCCTCTCCCGTTGCGGAGCACAGGCTCCGGACGCGCAGGCTCAGTGGCCATGGCTCACGGGCCCAGCCACTCCGCGGCATGTGGGATCTTCCTGGACCGGGGCACGAACCCGCGTCCCCTGCATCGGCAGGCGGACTCTCAACCTCTGCGCCACCAGGGAAGCCCTCTCACTGTGGTTTAATTTGCATTTCCCTGATGATTAGTGATGTTGAGCATCTTTTCATGTACCTGTTGGCCATTTGTATGTCTTCCTTGG
>RJWK010062015.1:0-12919 GCA_004363435.1 Platanista minor
TTTTTTTTTTTTTTTATAACATCTTTATTGGAGTATAATTGCTTTACAATGGTGTGTTAGTTTCTGCTTTATAACAAAGTGATTCAGTTATACATATACATATGTTCCCATATCTCTTCCCTCTTGTGTCTCCCCTCCCACCCTCCCTATCCCACCCCTCTAGGTGGTCACAAAGCACCGAGCTCATCTTCCTGTGCTATGCGGCTGATTCCCACTAGCTATCTATTTCACGTTTGGTAGATGTATTTCTGATGTATCTGTGGGGAGGAAGTTGGTCTTCGCTTCTTACTCTTCCGCCATCTTCCCCCTCTCCTCTATTTCTTTATGATTCAGTCCTGGTAGATTGTGTGCTTTATGAACTGTTCTTTTTTTTCTAGGTAGTTCAATTTATTGGCATTTAGTTGTTCAGAGGAGCCTGTTATGATCCTTTGTATTTCTGTGTTATCAGTTATAATGTCTCCATTTTTATTTTTAATTTTGATGACGTGGATCCTTTTTCTTTTTACTTGGTTAGTCTAGTTAAAGGATTCTCAGTTTTATCATTTCAGAGAACCACCTCTTAGTTTTGTTAATCTTTTTTATTATTTTCCTGTTGTCTGTTTGATTTCCTTCTGCTCTAATCTTATTACTTCCTTATCATTTATGATTTCCTTCTGCTAACTTCATGTTCAATTCTTTTTCCAGTTTCTCAGTGCATAGAATTAAGTTATTTGAGATCTTGTTTCTAAGATAGGCATTTACTACTATGAAATTCTCTCTTAGAACTGCTTTTGCTGTATGTCATAAGTTTTGGTATGTTGTGTTTTCATTTTTATTTATCTCAAGTTAACTTTTTAATTTCCCCTTTAATTTCTTCTTTGATACATTGGTTGTTCAGGAGAGCATTATTTAATTTTCATGTATTTGTGGAATTTCCAGTTTGCTTTCTCTTACTGATTTCTCGTTTCATACTATTGTAGTCAGAGAAAATACTTGGTGTGATTTCAATCTTCTTTTTTTTTTAAAAAATTAATTTATATTTTTTATTTTTGGCTGCATTGGGTCTTCGTTGCTGCGCTCGGGCTTTCTCTAGTTGTGGCGAGCTGGGGCTACTCTTCGTGTGGTGCGCGGGCTTCTCATTTCAGTGGCTTCTCTTGTTGAGGAGCACAGGCTGTAGGTGCACGGGCTTCAGTAGTTGTGGCACACAGGCTCAGTAGTTGTGGCTTGTGGGCTCTAGAGCGCAGGCTCAGTAGTTGTGGCACAAGGCTTAGCTGCTCCGTGGCATGTGGGATCCTCCCAGATCAGGGCTCGAACCCATGTTCCCTGCATTGGCAGGCGGATTCTCAACCACTGCGCTACCAGGGAAGTCTGATTTCAGTCTTCTTGAATTTGCTTAGACTTGTTTTGTCGCCTAGAATATGGTCTCTCCTAGAAAATGTTTCATGTGTGCTTGAAAAAAAAATGTGGATTCTGCTGTTGTTGGATAGAATGTTCTGCATTTGTTCTGTTAGGTGCATTTGGTCTATAGTGTTCAAATCTGCTCTTTGCTTATTAACTCGCTGTCTGGATGATTTTTCTATTATTGAGAGTGAGGTCTTAAAGTCCCCAACTATTATTGTACTGATGTTTATTTCTCCTTTTAGTGGTTAGTTGTTTTTTGTTTTTTTAAAAATAAATTTATTTATTTATTTATTTTGGGCTGCATTGGGTCTTCATTGCTGCACACGGGCTTTCTCTAGTTGTGGCGAGTGGGGGCTACTCTTCATTGTGGTGCATGGGCTTTTCCTTGTGGTGGCTTCTCTTGTCACAGAGCACAGGCTCTAAGTGCATGGGCTTCAGGAGATGCGGTGTGAAGGCTCAGTAGTTGTGGCTCGCGGGCTCTAGAGCTCAGGCTCAGTAGTTGTGGCGCACGGGCTTAGTTGATCCGCGGCATGTGGGATCTTCCTGGACCAGGGCTCGAACCCGTGTCCCCTGCATTGGCAGGTGGATTCTTAACCACTGCGCCACCCAGGAAGTCCCTAGTTGTCTATTCTTGTAGTTTACTTCATGTCTAAACTTCTTTAAGAGGACTATTCTGAATTCTTTGTCTGACAACTCATACATCACCCATTTCTTTAGGCTCAGTTATTGGAGCTTTATAAATTTCCTTTGGTGGTGTCATGTTTACCATGTGTTTCATGATCCTTGATTCCTTACATTGGTATCTGCATATTTGAGTAAACAGTTTCCTCTTGCAGACTTTACAGGTTCATTTGGCAGAGACAGTTCTTCACCAGTCACCTCACTTTGGGTTTCTGGACATGTCTACTGGTAACATCCTTGGGTAGGTGGGACTTTCTACCAGTGTTTGTTTTGAGACAAGGCCACTGTCCAGGCTCTGAGGCTGGGGTGCAGGGTACTGCTGGCTGGGAGGAGTTGGATGAGTCTGCTGGCTTGATCCCCTGCCTAAGCAAGGGTCTAGGATGGACTCTGTGGTTGCCTGGATTCTCTGGTCAGGCTTACCAGATGGTCAGGACTGGGTAATAGACTCAGAAGTAGGTGGGGCTATGAATTAGCTTCTCTGCTTTTGAGGGGAAGTAGGATGGGCTCCCGGGGCTGCACAGCTTGTCACTCGGGGACCCAAACCAGGCAAGACTGTGTACTGGGTTCTCTGGTCAGGCAGTGCTACTACTTTTCCTCTATAGATGGGGAAAGGCACAGGCTCTCTGTTCAAGCCACTTAAGCAGGGCTATTGGGTAGGCTATGTAGCTTCCTGTCTGCTCTGGTTAGGTTCCCTGTTTGGGTGGGCTGACGCCTGTAGTAAGCAAAAGGTGGGCCTAAAATTAGTTTTCCTACCCAGGTGCTATGGGAGAATCTGCTCCAAAGCTGGAAAGGCTGCTTGTGGTCTTGGCTCATTTTGATCAGTGCCCCAAGTTCTCTGGACTAACAGGGCCATTGCCTTTGCTTTGAAGACTGTTAGCTCTGCCTCTTGGACTCTCTGAGTGTTGCAGGACTGCACAGCTTTCCAGGTGTTCTGACCAGGCTTTCTGGTCAGGTGGGGCTGGAAACTTTACTCAGCTGTGAATACTGCTGTGAGTTGGCTCCCCTTCATGGGCAGGACTGGAGAGCCATCTCCAAGTAGTCTCCCAGAATTTCCAGATCAGGCTTTGTGGTCAGGAGGGATCAGGAACTACACTGAGCAGTGGGTGGGGCTATGAATTAGCTCCCCTGCCTGAGTGGAGCAGGGAACCCTACACCTTGACTCTGGCTCTGCAGAAGATCAGCTCTGATTGTTGTACTCTATGCTCCCAAGTTTACAGGCTATGTAGCTTATGGGCTTATGATTAGGCTTTGTGGTTGGGAGGGGCTGGGAGCTATACTCAGCACTGAGTGGGGCTATGAATTACCTCCCTACCTGGCCCAGGCAGGGCAGTTGGCTCCAAGCCCAGCAAGACTTTTTTTTCTTGATTCATTCTGCTATGCACCCCAAGTTCCCTAGCCTGACAGTGCTACTGGCTTGGCTTTGCCAGTAGAGCAATCAGTTCTGCCTTGAGCATTGCTGGGTTGCACAGATTCCAGGTGTTCTGGCAAAGCTTTTTGGTTGGGCAGGCTGGGAGCTATACTCAGCAGTGGATGGGGCTGTGACTCAGCTCCCCTGCCTATGGGGGCTGAGATGACGGCAGACAAAGTGTCAGAGCACGCAAGCTTCTTCGTTTGAGGTCCCACGTCAGGCAGAACTGTGTTCCCTGATCAATTCCCCGGTCAGACTGCACCCCGGTCCTGGTTCTACAGATAGCAAAGGTGCTGGTTAGGAGTACGGTTGGGGCATTTGTAGGCAAGAACCGGGTCTGGCAAGATCTGAGTGTTGGTTGTTGAAACTCTCTCCCCCTTCTCCATCATAAACAGATTCCCAGTGGTCAAGCCCTGCAAATTCCCCTGCAATTCCTGTGCTGTGAGACCAAAGTGGGGTTCCCAAGAAGTGGCCCACAATGCTGGGACAGCTGGATTTCCACCCTGGGTTCCCTTTTCCCACTGGAGGAACTGTAGGCTCAGGGGAGATCTCTCAGTGTGGTTCAGTGGTGTCCTGGGGGAAGGGCAAACGTGGTCAGTGTGTAATTGCTTCTCTTACTCTTCTAAAGCGGTCTGTCTTGGTGTCTGTGGTGCAGGGGGATGCTTCAGCCTCACCTGCCACGTTCTAGGATTTTTGCAGTGGAGTCTTGTCCACGAAGAGCTGTTAGTTGTTCTTCATGTGATGGGGAGCAAAGTCAAGAACAACTTAGGTCACCATCTTGGTGATGACATTCTCCTGTTATGATCCTTTTAATGTACTGATGAGTTTGTTTTGCTAATATTTTGTTGAGGATTTGTGCATCCATGTTCATCAGTGATATTGGCTTTTTATTTTCTTGTCGTGTTCTTGACTACACTGACTACACTACAGTGTCAGGGTAATGCTGGCCTGGTAAAGTGAGTTTGTAAGTGTTCCATTCTCTTCTATTTTTTGAAAGAATTAGAGAAGGATTGGTATGAATTCTTTAACTGTTTGGTAGAATTCACCAGTGAGCCCATCTGGTCCTGGACTTTTGTTTGTTGGGAGGTTTTTGATGACTGATTCAATCTCCTTACTATTACTTGGTCTGTTCAGATTTTCTATTTCCTCATGATTCAGTCCTGATAGGTTGTATGTGTCCAGGAATTTATTGATTTCTAAGTTGTCCCATTTGACATATAATTGTTGATAGACGTTTCTTATTATCTGTTGCATTTCTGTGGTATCAGTTGTAATATATCCTTGTTCATTTCTGGTTGTATTTGACTCCTCTTTTTTTCTTGGTGACTCTAACTAAAGGTTTGTCTCTCTTGTTTATTTTTTTCAAAAAACCAGCTGTTAGTTTCATCTTTTATATTGTCTTTTTAGTCTCTATTTCATTTATTTCCACTCTGATCTTTATTTCCTTCCTTCCAATAACTTTGGGCTTAATTTATTCTTAATTTTCTTGTTCCTTGAGTTGTTAAGTTAGGTTGTTTATTTGAGATATTTCTTGTTTCTTAATGTAGGCATTTATTGCTCTGAACTTCCCTCTTAGAACTGCTTTTGCTGCATCCCATAAGTTTCGGTATGTTGTATTTCCAGTTTTATTTGTTTCAAGGTATTTTTTGATTTCTCTTTTGATTTCTTCTTTCACTCCTTGGTTGTTCAGTAGCATGTTGTTTAATATCCACATATTTGTGAATTTTCCAGTTTTCTTCTTGTAATTGATTTCTAGTTTCATACCATTGTGGTTGGAAAAAAATGTTTGATATGATTTTAACCTTCTTAAATATATTAAAACTTGTTTTGTGGCCTAATCTATGATCTGTCCTGGAGAATGTTTCACGTACACTTGAGTAGAATGTGATTTTGTTGCTTTTGGTTGGAATGTTCTGTATATGTCTGTTAAGTTCATCTGGTTAACATGTCATTTAAGGTCAGTGTTTTCTTTTTGATTTTCTCTTTGGATGATCTATCTATTGAAGAAAGGCAGGTATTAAAGTCTCCTACTATTATTGTATTGCTGTCTGTTTCTCCCTTTAGGTCTGTGAATATTGACTTTATATATTTAGTTGCTTCTATGTTGGGTGTAGAAATATTTACAAATGTTATCTTTTTGTTGGGTATACCCCTTTATCACTATATAATGACCTTCTTTGTATCTTATTACAGTCGTTGTCTTAAAGTCTAATTCGTGTGCTATAAGTGTAGCTACCCCAGGTTTCTTTCGGTTTTCATTTGCTTGGAATATGTTTCTTCATCCCTGCATTTTTAGTTTTTGTGTGTCCTCACATCTGAAGTGAGTTTCCTGTAGGCAGGATATAGATTTGTCTTTAAAAAAAAAAAATCCATTCAGCTACTGTATTTAATCAGAGAATTGAGTCCATTTACATTTAAAATAATTATTGATATATATGTTCTTATTACTATTTTGTTAATTGTTTTCTGGCTCTTTTGTAGTTCATTTGTTCCATTCTTCTCTTGCTGTCTTCCTTTGTTAACTGATGATTTTCTGTTGTGTTATGCTTGCAGTTCTTTATCTTTTGTGTGTCTACCATAGGTTTTTGCTTTGTGATTACCATGAGGCTTACATAAAACAACTTATATCAATAACAATCCATTTAAAGTTGATAACAACTTAAGTTCAAATATATTCTAAAGCTGCACATTTTAACTGTCCCCTAAGGTTTTGCTTTTAATGTCACAATCTGTATCTTTTTATCTTGTATATCCATTAACAAATTATTGTAGTTATGGCTATTTTTATTATTTTGTCTTTTAACCTTCATGTTAGCTTTAGAAGTGATTAACTCGCCACCTTTACAACATTAGGTTATTCTGAATTTTACTATATATTTACCAGTGAGATTTATACTTTGATATGTTTTGCTGTTGCTGATTAACACCTGTAAGTTTCCACTTAAGTTCCTTTAACATTTCTTGTAAAGCTGGTCTACTGGTGATGAACTCCTTTAGCTTTTGCTTGTCTGGAAAACTTTATCTCTTCTTCAACTCTGAAGGACACATTTGCTAGGTAGATATTCTTTGTTGGCAGTTTATTTCTTTCAGCACTTCGAATATATTGTGCCACTCCCTTCTGGCATGCAACATTTCTGATGCAAAAAAACTTTTAACAACTTGTAAAAACAAGTTGTTACATACAACATGTGCCCTTGTATGTAACAAGTTGTTTTTCTCTTAAGATTTTTCTCCTTGTCTTTTTTTTGTTGTTTGTTTTTTTGGCTGCATTGGGTCTTCATTGCTGTGCATGGGCTTTCTCTAGTTGGGATGAGCAGGGTCTACTCTTCGTTGTGGTGAGTGGGCTTCTCCCTGCAGTGGCTTCTCTTGTTGTGGAGCACGGGCTCTAGGCACGTGGTCTTCAGTAGTTGCAGCATGAGGGCTCAGTAGTTGTGACACGTGGGCCCTAGAGCATGTGGGCTCAGTAGTTGTGGTGCGCGGGCTCTAGGGCACGTGGGCTTAAGTAGTTGTGGTGTGCAGGCTCAGTAGCTGTGGTGCAGGGGCTTAGTTGCTCCATGGCATGTGGGATCTTCCTGGACCAGGGATCAAACCTGTGTTCCCTGCATTGGCAGGTGGATTCTTAACCCCTCTGCTACCAGGGCAGTCCCTCTCTTTGTCTTTAGCTTTTGGCACTATAATTACAATTGTCTTGGTGTGGATGTTTTTGTGTTCCTCTTTTTGGAACTCTGTGGGCTTCTTGGATCTGGATTTCTATTTCCATCCCCAGGTTAAGGAAGTTTTCAGCCATTATTTCTTCAAGCAAGTTTTCTGCTCCTTTCTCTTCTCTTTCTAGAACCCCTATAAAGTGAATGTTGGTTCAGTTGATGTTGTCCCTTAATTCCTTTTACTGTCTTCAATCTTTTTTTATTCTGGTTTCTTTTTGCTACTCTGATTGTGTGAGTTTCACTGTCCTGTGTTTGAGTTCACTGATCCTTTCTTCCACTTCATCTAGTGTGCTTTGGAATCCCTCTGTTGTATTTTTCAGTGCAGTTGTTGTATTCTTCAACTCTGATTTCTCTTTGGTACTTTCTTATATTTTCTGTCTTTGTTGAAATGATCAGTTTGTTCATACATTTTTATTTTGAGCTGAATGAACATGTTTTTTTCTTTTTCTTCACTGCACAACATGCTGAATATTAGTTTCCCAACCAGGGATCAAACCCTTCCCTCCCCACCCCCACCAGCCCTATGGTGGAAGCACGGAGTCTTAACCACTGGACCACCAGGGAAGTCCCTGAGTGAACATCTTTATAACCTTTATTTTGAACTCTTTCGTCAGGTAAATCACTTATCTACATTTCATTAAGGTCTTTTCTGAGATATTAGGTTGTTCTTTCATTTGGAACATATTCTTCTGTTTCTTCATTTTCCTGACTTCTATGTTTGTTTCTAGTATTGGATAAAAAAGTCACCTCTCCCTGTCTTGAAGTAGTGACCTCATTTAGGAGATGAACCTTATTGTTTAATCTTGGCCTAGCTCTTGGTTGTCCCTCAAACATTTGTGATTGTCCAAGCAGCCTTACCACTTTTTTTAAAAGTTGAAGTATAGTTGATATACAGTATTATATGTTACAGGTATATAATATTAGTGATTCACAATTTTAAAGATTATACTCCGTTTATAGCTATTATAAATATTGGCTATGTTCCCCATGTTGTACAGTATATCCTTGCAGAATACTTTATACATGATAATAGTTTGTACCTCTTAATCCCCTACTCCTGTGTTGCCCCTCCCCCCTTTCCTCTCCCCACTGGTAACCACTAGTTTGTTCTCTATAACTGTGAGTCTGCTTCTTTTTTGTTATATTAAATAGTTTGTTGTATTTTTAGATTCCACAAAGTGATATCATACTGTATTTGTCTTTCTCTGTCTGGCTTATTTCACTTAGTGTAATACCTTCCAAGTCCATTTGTGTTATTGCAAATAGCAACATTTCCTTCTTTTTTTGTGGCTGAGTAGTATTCCATTGTATATGTGTGTGTGTGTGTGTGTGTGTGTGTGTGTGTTTGTTTGTGTATACCACGTCATCTTTATCCATTCATCTGTTGCTGGACAGTTAGTTGCTTCCATATCTTGGCAATTGTAAGCAATGCTGCTCTGAACATTGGGGTACGTGTATCTTTTTGAATTAGTGGGTTTTTAAAAGAATTTTTTTGTTTGGATATATATCAGGAATGGAATTGCTGGATCATATGGTCATTTTATTTTTAGGTTTTTGAGAAACTTCCATACTGTTTTCCATAGTGGCTGCACCAATTTACATTGCTACCAACAGTGTAGAATGCTTCTCTTTTCTCCACATCCTCACCAATATTTGTTTTTTGTGTTCTCTTTGATTATAGCCATTCTAACAGGTGTGAGGTGATATCCCATTTTGGTTTTTTTTTTTTAAATAAATTTATCTTATTTTTGGCTGCGTTGGGTCTTTGTTGCTGCACACAGGCTTTCTCTAGTTGCAGTGGGCAGGGGCTGCTCTTCATTGAGGTTCATGAGCTTCTCATTGCGGTGGCTTCTCTTGTTGCGGAGCATGGGCTCTAGGTGCACAGGCTTCAGTAGTTGTGGCTCGTGGGCTGTAGAGCGCAGGCTCAGTAGTTGTGGCGCACGGGCTTAGTTGCTCCACACATGTGGTATCTTCCTGGACCAGGGCTCGAACCGGTGTCCCCTGCATTGGCAGGTGGATTCTTAACCACTGCGCCACCAGGGAAGCCCCCCATTGTGGTTTTGATTATCATTTCCCTGATGATAAGTGATGTTGTACATCTTTTCTTGTGCTTCTTGGCCACCTTTGTTTCCTCTTTGGAAAAATGTCTATTCAGTTCTTCTGCCTATTTTTTAATCAGTTTTTTTTTTCAGTGTTTATTTTTTAAATTTTGAGTTGTATGAGCTGTTTACACATGTTGTATATCAACCCCTTATTAGTCATATTATTTGCAAATGTTTTCTCCCATTCAGCAAGTTGTCTTTTCATTTTGTTGATAGTCTCCTATTCTATGCAAAAGCTTTAAAGTTTTAATTAGGTCCCATTTGTTTGTTTCTGCTTTTATTTCCTTTGCTTTAGGAGACAGATCCAAAAAAATATTACTATGATTTATGTCAAGCAGTGTTCTGCCTTTGTTTTCCTTTAGGAGTTACATAGTATCCAGTCTTACATTTAGGTCTTTAATCCATTTTGAGTTTTTTTTTTTGTATATCGTGTTACAGTATGTTCTACTTTCATTCTTTTACATGTAGCTGTCCAGTTTTCCCAGCACTACTTACTGAAGAGACTGTCTTTTCTCTGTTATATATTCTTGCCTCCTTTGTCATAGATTAATTGACCATAAGTGCATGGGTTTTTTTCTGGGTTCCGTATTCTGTTGCATTGATCTATGTGTCTGTTTTTTTGCCAGTACCATACTGTTTTGATGACTGTATCTTTGGAGTATAATCTGAAGTTAGGGAGTGTGATTTCCCCAGCTCTGTTCTTTATTATCAAGATTGTTTTGGCCATTTGGGGTCCTTTGTGTTTCCATATGAATTTTAAAATTATTTGTTCTAGTTCTGTAAAAAATGCCACAGGCATTTTGATAGGGATTGCATTGAATCTTTAGATTGCCTTGGGTAGTATGGTAATTTTAACAATATTTATTCTTCCAATCCAAGAACACAGTATATCTTTCTATTTCTGTTGTCTTCAGTTTCTTTCATCACTGTCTTATAGTTTTCTGAGTAGGGGTCTTTTATGTCCTCAGGTAGGTTTATTCCTAGGTAATTTTTTCTTTTTGTCATGATAGTAAATGGGATTGTATCCTTAACTTCTCTTTCTGCTAGTTTGTTGTTAGTGTATAGAAATGCAAGTGATTTCTGTGTATTAATTTTGTGTCCTCTCACTTTACCAAATTCATTGATGAGCTCTAGTATTTTTCTGGTAGTGTTTTTAGGATTTTCTATGTATAGCATCATATTATCTACAAACAGTGACAGTTTTACTTCCTGCTTTCCAATTCGGATTCCTTTTCTTTCTTTTTCTTGTCTGATTGCTGTGGCTAGACTTCCACTACTACGTTGAATAAAAGTGGTGATAGTAGACATCCTTGCTTTGTTCCTGATCTTAGAGGAAATGCTTTCAGCTTTTCACCATAGAGTATTATGTTAGCTGTGGGTTTTTTGCATATGGCCTTTATTATGCTGAGGTATTTTACCTCTATACCCACCTTCTGGAGAGTTTTTTATCATAAATCGATGTTGAATTTTGTCAAAAGGTTTTTCTGCATCTATTGGGCTGATCATATGGTTTTTATTCTTCCATTTGTTAATGTGGTATATAACATTGATTTGTAGATACTGAAAAATCCTTGCAACCCTGAGATGAATCCCACTTGATCAAGCTGTATGATCTTTTTAATGTATTGTTGGATTCTGTTTGTTAGTATTTTGTTGAGGATTTTTGCATCTGTGTTCATCAGTGAAATTGGCCTGTAATTTTCTTTTTTGGTGATATCTTTGTCTTGTTTTGGTATTAGAATGATGCTGGCCTCATAGAATGAGTTTGGAAGTTTTCCTGCCTCTGCAATATTTTGGAATAGTTTGAAAAGGTTAGGTGTTAATCTTTTTTAAGTGTTTGGTAGACTTCTCCTGTGAAGCCATCTGGTCCTGGACTTCTATTTGTTTTGAACTTTGAAATTACTGATTCAATTTTATTATTGGTAATTGGTGTGTTCATATTTTCTATTTCTTCCTGGTTCAGTCTTGGGAGATTGTACTTTTCTAAGAATTTCTGTATTTCTTCTAGGTTGTCCATTTTATTGTCATATAGTTGTTTGTAGTAGTCACTTATGATGCTTTGTATTTCTGTGGTGTTGGTTATAACTTCTCCTTTCTCATTTCTGATTTTATTGATTTGGGCCCTCTCTCTTTTTTTCTTGATGAGTCTGGCTAAAGATTTAAAAACTTTGTTTATTTTTTCAAAAAACCAGCTTTTAGCTTCATTGATATTTTCTAATGTTTTTTAGCCTCTATTTAATTTACTTCTGGTCTGATCTTTATGATTTCTTTCTTTCTACTCACTTTGGGTTTTGTTTGTTCTTCTTTTTCTAGTTGCTTTAGGGGTAAGGTTAGATTTTTTTATTTGAGATTTTCCTTGCTTCCTGAGGTAAACTTGTATCCCTATAAAGTTCCCTCTTTGAACTGCTTTTGTTGCATCGCCCAGGATGATTTTGGATCATCCTGTTTTTATTTTCATTTTTTCTAGGTATTTTTAAATTTCCTCATTGATTTCTTGGTTGGTTGGTAGCATAGTGTTTAACTTCCACATGTTTGTGTTTCTTGCAGTTGATTTTCTTATTGTTGATGTCTAGTCTCATTGTGGTTGGAAAAGATGCTTGATATGATTTCAGTTTTCTTAAATTTACTGAGGCTTCTTTTGTGGTCTTGCATGTTGTCTACGCATGTGCACTTGAAAAGACTGTATTCTGCTGCTTTTGGGTGAAATGCTCTGTATATATTAATTAATTTCATCTGAGTCTAATGTGTCTTTCAAGTTAATTGTTTCCTTATTGGTTTTCTGTCTGGATGATCTGTCCATTGATGTAAATGCGGTGTTAAAGTTCCCTACTATTATTGTATTATTGTCAATTTCTCTTTTTTTTTTTTGCGGTACATGGGCCTCTCACTGTTGTGGCCTCTCCCGTTGCGGAGCACAGACTCCGGACGCGCAGGCTCAGAGGCCATGGCTCACGGGCCCAGCCGCTCCGCGGCATGTGGGATCTCCCCAGACCTGGGCATGAACCCGTGTCACCTGCATTGGCAGGCGGACTCTCAACCACTGTGCCACCAGGGAAGCCCCAGTTTCTCTTTTTATGTCTGTTAACATTTGCCTTATGTATTTAGGTGCTCCTATGTCGGTGCATATATGTTTACAATTGTTATATATTCTTGGATTGATTGATCTTGATCATTATGTAGTGTCCTTTTTTGTCTCTTGTAACAGTCTTTATTGTGAAGCCTATTTTGTCTGATATAAGTATTGCTACTCCAGCTTTCTTTCTTTTTTTTCTTTTTCTTTTATTTTGGTCGCACCGTGTGGCACATGGGATATTAGTTCTCCAACCAGGGATCGAACCCATGCCCACTGCGTTGGAAGCACTGAGTCTTAACCACTGGACCACCAGGGAGGTCCCGTCTTGTAACAGTCTTTATTGTATTGTCTGATATAAGTATTGCTACTCTGGATTTCTTTTGATTTCCATTTGCATGGAATACCTTTTTCTGTCCGCCTCACTTTTAGTCTGTGTGTGTCTTTAGATCTTAAGTGAGTCTCTTATAGGCAGGATATATATGGGTCTTATTTTATATCCATTTAGCCACTCTGTCTTTTGATATGAGCACTTAGTCTATTTATATTTAAGGTAATTATTGATATGTATGTT
>RJWK010062016.1:0-12913 GCA_004363435.1 Platanista minor
TGGGAGTGTTTTCTTAATTTCATTTTCAGATTTTTCATCATTAGTGTATAGGAATGCAAGAGATTTATGTTCGTTAATTTTGTATCCTGCTACTTTACCAAATTCATTGATTAGCTCTAGTAGTTTTCTGGTAGCATCTTTAGGATTCCCTATGTATAGTATCATGTCATCTGCAAACAGTGACAGCTTTACTTCTTCTTTTCCAATTTGTATTCCTTTTATTTCTTTTTCTTCTCTGATTGCTGTGGCTAAAACTTCCACAACTATGTTGAATAATAGTGGTGAGAGTGGGCAACCTTGTCTTGTTCCTGATCTTAGTGGAAATGGTTTCAGTTTTTCACCATTGAGCACCATGTTGGCTGTGGGTTTGTCATATATTCCCTTTATTATGTTGAGGAAAGTTCCCTCTAAGCCTACTTTCTGGAGGGTGTTTATCATAAATGGGTGTTGAATTTTGTTGAGTGCATCTTTTTGAGATGATCATATGGTTTTTCTCCTTCAGTTTGTTAATATGATGTATCACGTTGATTGACTTGCGTATATTGAAGAATCCTTGCATTCCTTGCATTCCCACTTGATCATAATGTATGATCCTTTTAATGTGCTGTCGGATTCTGTTTGCTAGTATTTTGTTGAGGATTTTTGCATCTATGTTCATCAGTGATATAGCTCTTTGTATTTAAACAGTGATTTTGCAGTTCTCATGGTTCAGTTACACAAAAATCACAGGCAAATACAATAGACATTAAAATATTTTTCTAGGAAGCAGGTAGGTTCTTTAAAACCTTCATAAATCGGCTCCTTTATATAGATAAGGAAATCCAGCCGGGAACCACAAAGTTTTGACAGATTATAACAGGTCTCCCATCTTTTTTTTTTTTTTGGTCACAGCAACTTATAAGCAATAACATTAATAAGTTAGGTTTACATGGATTTTCCCCCTGCATAACAAATTTAGCTCTTAGGTAAATTCTGTGAAGTAAGTACTGTTTTCCTTATTTTAAAGATAATGAATTTATGGTGTTCAGACTTAAGCTAATTTTAAATATGGCCAAACTAGTACTCCTGTGTTTTCCATTTCAAAGATGGCAAAAGCACAGCTCAGAGAGGATAGTACCAATCTCCCTTGGCCTGTTTCTATCACTCCACATCCCCTCTCTCCTAGGGTCACTGGTTTTGGTGTATCTTGATTTCCCCATTTTGTCTTTGGGGTAGGTAAGCTCAGAGAGGGCTTGACACCCTGAATGAACTGGAACGTCAGCTGTGTCCATTTTCTTGGAAGTGGGGGACGTTCAGAGGGTATGTTCAAGAGTCAAATGAAATACCACCAATGTCCATCTCTGGAGTTATCCCCCCAGACCAGCTCTGCTGAATAAGGCCATGGCCAGAATGCTGTACTTCCCTAACAGGTAATTCACAGCTCTGCCACCACCAGCAGCACAACTGCCCTTCTCTGCCTTGTTCCATAGCCTGCAAAGCCAGGGTTGTAGGGTCCAGCTGTCCAGTCTGTCCAGTCCACACCGTGGCTTAGGCTCCACAGGGGACTGGTCCCTGTAGTACCACCTCAATGGCAGGGGCAGAAAGAGGTCAAGAAGAAATGAGTGTAATAGAAGGAGAAAGCCTGAGCTAATAGAAGCTTACACATCAGGGATTTATTTTTCTCTTGTAAAAGAATTTTCTCATCTAACAAGAAATCTGGATTTGGTTAGCTCCAGGGATGATTCAGCTGCTCATCAAGGACCCTGGCTGTTCCCACCTTTCTGCTACACTATACACAACATATAGATGGATGTCTCCTCATGCTCTCAAGGTGTCTACAGCAGCTCCAAATATCACATCCTCTTACAGCAATGTGCAAAAGCAGCAAGAAACAGCAAGAAACAGGTTCTCTCTCTTCTCTCTATTCCTTCTTTCCTTCCTTCTTTCTTTCTTTCTTTCTTTCTTTCTTTCTTTCTTTCTTTCTTTCTTTCTTTCTTTCTTTCTTTCTTTCTTTTCTTTCTTTCTAATATGTGACAGCTGTTAATCTAGGGGCATTACCCACAACATTTTATCAGTTCTCTTGAAAACCCACCTTTTTTCTATAGAAGAGATGAATCAATCAATCCATCCTCCCATTCATCTATCCATCCATTTGCCCATATACCCATCTATCCACCCATCCATCAGTCCATCCATCCATCTATCTAACCATCCATCCACCCTCTCATGAACCCACTTCTACTATACTCAGTGTTAGACCTTGAGGATTCACAGATGACTCAGTCAGGTTTCCTTTTGCTCCCCTGGTCCTCATACTCTTCAGGGGCAAGGTGATGAATGGACACAGATCAGCTAATGCAGCATGATATGTGCTATATGTGTACGTCCACTGAGCAGCTGGAAGCCAGAAGGGACAGTGCTGGTTCTCTGAGATCCAGGAACTTAATGAAGATGGTGACCCTTCTTAGAGTAGGACAGTTTACTGCTCCAGTATTGCACGTGACTTATTTTTCGAATCCAATCTTAAAGGAGCATGGCTCTGAGCAAGCTTTGAACTCCCTTATAGATGTCTAAAGCTGACATTCAAGTCATTATCCCAAACTATCATCACAAACCAAATATAGGAGCTTGCCACTGTCAACCCACCTTAATTTCAGAGATATGCGATTTTTTTGTTGAGTCATAAGCTTTCTTTTTGATGACACACTATAAAAAGAAAGGTGATACTGTAGGCCCGAGGAATTAAGTGGGGAGAAGAGGGTAGAGTATACCCGTCAACAACCTGAGGATATTGCTTGTCTAGAAACAAAGAGAAGCTCTGGGGACTCTCTGTTTGAAGTTGGTGGAGACTCAGTTTTGGAGGAGAGAGGCATTTAGAGAAAGTCTTCAGAGTAACCGTATTCATGCTCTTCACTGTGTGACTAACTGGGTTCACCAATTCCACTCTCCAGTGTGTAACTACCTCTACTACACTGTCTTCAACACATTAAACTTAAAAAGGGAGGCTTTGAATGCCTACTTCCAGTCAATTTGGTCTTAGCAATATATCAGTGAAAATTGTTTTAATTCTGGCTTTTCTTAAGAATAAATAGTCAGGAATGTTTTACTTCCTCAGCTCCCCCGTTAAAAGTCCATCTAAATTCAATCAGCTTTATTAGCTCACATGAACATTAAATTTCTTCCAAAGGTGAGTTATCATTATATATTTCCATGGTCTAGCATTTGCTTTAGGTTCAAAATGCCTGAAATGTTTAGTTTAGTAATCCTTTCTCAACAGTTCTAAGGCTGGTTCTGTGTTATAATTTTTTTTTTTTTCTGATCAAGCATCTTCTAGCATAGAGCTTCATTCATTCTTATGTTAATTCCTTTACTTATTCACTAATTCAGTTTTCCGTTCATTTATTCTGCAGACATTTGCTTAATCTGACTCTTGCATCCCACCCACACAAAGGCACACATTTAAATAAAAATTCCCTCAACATGGATGGACCTAGAGATTGTCATACTGAGTGAAGTAAGTCAGACAGAGAAAGACAAATATCATATGATATCGCTTATATGTGGAATCTAAAAAAACGGTACAAATGAACCTATTTATGAAACAGAAATAAAGTCACAGGGGTAGAAAACAAACTTACAGTTACCAAGGGGGAAGAGGTGGAGGGATAAACTGGGAGATCGGGATTGACATATACACACTACTATATATAAAATAGATAACCAACATGTACCTACTATATAGCACAGGAAACTCTACTCAATATTCTGTAAATACATATATAGAAATAGAATCTAAAAAGGAGTGGAGATATATATATATATATATTTATGTACAACTGATTCACTTTGCTGCACATCAGAAACTAACACAACATTGTAAGTCAACTATACTCCAATAAAAGTTAATTAAAAAAAATGTCCCAGTCCACCTGTATCTCACAGGTTGAAAACAGACAGAGAGAAGACTGGCCATTATCATACAGTGGAAGGAGTGATGTATAGGAAAGTACTCCCTCGTGGGGAAAGGATTCCTTCCTGGAGGGAATTGACCTGTATTTTGAATGAACAGAACAGATATTTGTAAAGAGGGCCTTCTTGACAGAGGGACAGTTTATGAAAAGAGGAGTTTTATAGTTTACTAATCAAATTGTGCAATTACCCTCTACATTTTATCATCTAAAGGAGGCTTATGCATTTATCAAAACCAAAACTTTGAGGAACATTAGAGAATGAACACAAGGTGAAATGGAATTATCTAAGATTGGAGGAAGGCTCCAATATTCTATAACTTCAGGTAATTTATTTGTTCTGGTCCTGAAACATCAAGATCAGCCAAAACTGGGTGAACTTCTCCTCCCCTAAAGGCTGATGCCTTTAGACATAGTCATGACCACAGTTGTCAGAACTGTCGAGGCCAAGCCAGGAATGGGTCCTCCCTATGTGAACTGGGGCCACACTGTACCATCAAGACCATATCCATTGTTTTTCATCTCCAGCTCATTTTTTCTTTACATGCTTGTTTATTTAAGTCTTTCCTCTCTTAACTCAGCCATACTGTGGACCCCTGAGCTATTTAAATTCTCTACTCTTGACCCCAAGAGAGATAAAAGACAGGATGGAAAAGAGAGGTCTGGTTCCTGAGTAGTCTGAGAGAGCAGAGGATATGGACGTGCCCTCCATGCTTCCAAAGCATTCTGTGTTTACAGTTGGCTTAACTCTCCTGTTGTGTAGTGTCCTCATTAGATTGTGAACAGCTTATAGAAAAAGATCATGTTCTGGAGTTCTATGAGCCTAGTGACTGACTCACACTGGTGATTCCTATGTGTTAACTGAATCAGTTGATTTAAAAATTGACACAATTAAAATAAGAACTTGGTCCTGAGTCCTATGTAGATTTCCGAAGCCCATGGGTGTGATGTGCCTGTTTTGTTTGTTTGTTTGCTTGTTTTGGGTTTTTGTGTGTGTGTGTGTGTGTAAGAATAATTGGAAGGGGAGAATAAAGGGAGAGAAGAAGGAAGAAAAATACTTACTGGAGAATGAAGAGAAGGCAATGAGGAAAGAGGGGAGATATAATCAGTGATAGAAAGAAAAACAGGAAGCTGCAGAAAGTACAATAGAGAGAGGAAAACTTGCATGTTACATTGTTTACATTGATTGTGATCATTATGATTGGGGATGTTCACAGTGGCCCTTGGAGGAGAGAAATGAGTGCACAATGAAAGGAAAACAGGAAAGTGGCAAAACATTTGAGGAAATAGCAGTCAAGATGGATCAGTCAACGGGATTTCTCTGGTGGTCCAGGGGTTAGAACTTCGCTTTTTCACTGCCAAGGGCATGGGTTTGATCCCTGGTTGGGGAGCTAAGATCCCGCAAACCACAAGCCACTCGGCCAAAAAAGAAAGGATGGATCAGTCAAGACATTTGCTGACTCATCCACTCACATGCTTCTGGATAAAGAGGAGAAATATTAAATAATAAACTGTTCTAATTTAAAGGTGATCATTGTATCTTAGAGGAAAAATCAAGATGGGATGACCCTTAAAAAAGATTTGTCAACTGAAAATGGTTGTGTTTAAGTAATAGCTATAGTTAGCATTAAATGAGCCATTACTACGTACCAAGTGTAAAGAAAGTCCTTAAACTGATTTTGTCTTTAGGTAAAACTCTGTAATAAAGTTTCTTATTGTTTTTTAGACTAGAGAAAACTTCATAACAGACTGGCATTTTTTCTCAGACATGAGTTTGTAACCACTGAAGTAGGGGAAAATATCTAATATTGGTGTGAAATTCCATAAAACTCTTGAATACAATGATATTATTGACTCTTCACAATAGTTCTCTGCTAATTCTTTCCTATTCTCTAGATAAAGTCAAGAAGGCTGAGAGAAGTACAATCAGTGAAGTCTCTTTCGATTTGCAAGGAGTGGAGCCATTTCGGGAACACAGAATTTGATGCTATATCTTCAGCTCTTTCCATTTTACCACAAGTACCATTACTTCTCACCATGGCTTACATTGGAATCACCTGGGAAGCTGTAAAAATATGTGTTGGTCACACTCTCTGATTTTGTTTTGATCTATCCAGACTGAGGCTAGGGAGATGCATATTTAACAAATTCCCCTGTGCTTGATATGCAATTTAAATTGTGAAAACTCATTTGCCCTGTGGGTGACCACCTGCTTGCACAAACTAATGCTTGCCGAGCTGTTACCCTGTATGGACACGCTGCTCTGCCACCCTGATTGCCCATGTAGAACTGAAGGACTTAATACCGCAATGTCTGCAAAGATGGGCAGCTGATAACCCTTTGTGGACAGCTCTCTTGGGGAATTGCCTCCTTCTGAGGGCAGCCCCAAACATTAACTGATCAATGCATGGGGTGCAAATGGCCACTCCCATGCGCCATCTTGGGTAATTTGGAAGGGTCTACCCAACTTCAGAAATATCCATGGGTCCTTGTTGCAAATGTTCCAAAGCCCAAACTCTCCTTCTGTTCAGTTCTGTGCCCTGCCATCTGCCAGTGTTGATCCTGGGAGCACTCCTGATAAACTCTGCAGGTAAGTCCCAGCCTCAGAGGCTGCTCCCTGCGGCCTCCACCTACAGTTTTCATTCCCTTTGTACAAGCTCCTCTCCACCAACCACAGGGCCTTGAGTTTCAACGTCAAGAGTCATTGCTTTGATTCAAATAGACTCCTCTTGAGTTCCCTATGAATCTGTATCTCTGTAGTGCAAATGACAGGAGAAGGTAAACCACCCCTTAAGGCCATTCATACATGCCAGACACATCTGGAATATAGAACTTGCTTAGAGAAGGCCTGGTTCTACTGTTGTCATTTCTGAGCCAGATGTCTTTATCGAGCATCTCCTGTGCATGAATTCCAAAAACCAATAGATGGATTCACAACCAATTAGAACTTTAAGGCATCTTACAGCATCTCAGACAATGCTTTCCTTCTGTAGTTGAGGAAACTGACACCCATAGCAGGAAAGGAAAGTAATTACATAAGGTCAACCAAAGCCAAGTTCAGAACCAGAGTTCCTAACTCCCAGTCCTCTTTCGTCTTTCCCCCCTTGTGGAACTCACCCAGGCTCCTGTTAGGGCCTTTCCTTGTACAGTTCAATTAGCTTTCATTCTTTTCCTGCCTCCAATTTTCTGTCCATCCAGCTTCAAGATGTCTAAGAAAATTTCATCTAGTTTCACATGGATTCAGTGAGAAATATCTGTATAACCTGTATCCTGTCTTGGAATCCCAACAAGTTGTTGTGTTACAGCAAAGAAAGGGAAGCCCACTGGACTCAGGAGCCCAAGATTCTTTCCCAACAGGCTGCCTAGGGATGTGGGAAAGCAGTGTGCACACAGATGATCCCAGTCTGGCTTGCTTCACTCCAGCTCTCCTTCAAAAACAACAACAACAAAAACACACCCAAGAACGTGGAAGTCATGTTGGAACAGGATCCAGGATAGATCACCCAGACCTGCCTTTTACCCAGGAAGCCAAGCTCCAATGGGAGCTTAAAATGTATAGTTGGAAGGGTAACCTTGGCTCTCAGCCATACCGTGCTGATGCTAACTGTCCTGGGAACAGCCTGTGATCTAATTTTGAGAGCAGCGTGTCTCTTCTGGATGCCCCCTCCACCTCCCCAAGTCCAGAAGGAGACTTGGAGAGTACCCAGGCTATGATCTCCTTGCTTTCAATTGCAGGATTCCTGTCTAGGGCTCAGCATTAGGGCATTTCTCCAAAGCCTTATGTGCTTACAAGTCTTTCTTCCCCCTCTTAATTTGCCTGGAGCCAGGCTTTCATCTCGACTTTTAGCCAAGGGGCACCTGCTGAAATATTCATCAGCAGAAATTGTGCCATGGGTGCTTTCTCCTATTTGTCCAGTTGTATGTCATTAGAACAAGGGTGAGGTGAGTGGAAATGGAGTTTGACACCAGAGACTGGAATCCACTCAGAACTCCAGGTAAGAGGCAATTAACCCTTTGAAGCATAGGAAGCTAAGCACTCAAAACAGATCTTTGCCGACATTATCCACTCATCCCCGGATCAGTTATTTCTGGCATCTGTTTATTCTTTCAAGACACTTTATCGAGCACCTCCTGTGCATGAATTCCAATGCTGGACCCTGGTTGATGAATATGATTTAGTCCCTGCTCACCAAGTCTCACAGCCTAATGAGGGAAAGCAGACAAGGATACAGATAAAAAGGCAAGTGTCGTTATGAAGTTAGGTACAAAGGAGCATAGAGCAGAACTCAGATTTAGAAAAGATGAACACCCGTTCCTGGAAGCAAAGAGCTCCAAGCTGATTCTTGAAAGCTAACGTGAGTTCTTCAAATGATGAGAAAGTGGGTGGCAGGGTGGAAATTTGGAGGATGCCAAGAGGAAAAAGAATGGACCTCCAGATAGAATCAACCACAGAAGCAAAGCAAGATGCAATGAGACATGACATTATGGATGCAGCTATAAGCAGTCAAGGGATGATGACGAATAAGGTGGGGGGAGGTGGGCAGAGAGAGATCTGGCCAAAGAAGTGGTCAGTGGCAGGTCAAGAGCCTTTTCTGCATGTTCAGGAGCTTGAACTCTGTTCGTTATTTGTTGGTGGGAGAAGAGGTCAGAGTTGAAGAGTTCTAAACAGAGAAATAGGATGGTGAGACTTATGCTTTGGAAATGTTATTCAAGCTTCAATGGGAGCATAAATTGGCAACAGAAGATAAGTGGGGAGACCATTAAAATAGGCAGGAGATAACATGGTTGTGAATTATGGGAGAGGTAGTAGGGGTGGAATGGTAGACAGAATTTCAATACAAATAAACAGAGCTTTCTCAATTCAGTGCAATGGCCATTTCCTGAGCATCTATTATTAGCGACGAACTAGTCCAGGTATGAATGGGAGAATTCCAAATCAGTGTCAGAGACCATTTTATTTTGCACAATCTAACATGTCAAGTGAATTCAGGGATCTTAACCTAGCTTTGCAGAAGAACCTGATGATTACCACTGGATTTAAAAAAAAAAAAAAATTAAGGAACAATATTGACCATTCACCGAAGACAAGAGGGTTAGGAAGCAGAGAATCGATCCTCTTCAGGTTCCTAGAGTGGGCTCCGTGTTTCTGAAAGAGGATTCAGTCTGCACCCAGACCTCCAATCTCATTTCTGCTTTGGCTTGGGCTGGTGAAAATTGCTCAGGCTTTTCAAATCTCCAGTGATGAAGGCATGACTGATGAACTCAGACCACAGCAAAGGCTCAGTGGGTCCAAGGCAGAGCTGGTTGTCTTTTTTCATATCCATGGCCCCATTGAAAAACATCAGCTAACATTTCAGGCAACATTCTAACAAAGCACATCACTGGTTGCTATCAGCTCCACAATGTTGGTATTGATAGAGGAGTCATGATTTTTTTTGTAAAACATTTTGTCTCTAACATGGAATGATATAGGGCCCTGTTGCCAGTGTGCCCCATAGGCAGCCTCAATTTTTGTGCTTGTGCCACATAGATATAAAAGCACATCTGAATTTCACTTGGAGTTAAATCACTGTGAATGTTCCTGGCTGGATGCAGTGGGATAGAAATATTGTACTGGGGAAAACCTGGCATGGTAAACAAAAGTTTGGAAGTTACTTCTGCAAAATGGAACTATATGGATATGCCTATGTGTATGTGTATGTACGCATGCATGTGATCCGTACATGCACGTAATGATAACTGAAAAGGGAGACTAAGTCACTTGCATTTTGAGACAAGTCTTGCTTCTGTTGCTGATATTAATTCACATTGTTCACATTTCTGTGACCCAGTTTCCTCATCTGTAAAATGAGGATAATTATATTTATGAATAAAACACTAGGAGCTCGTTGGATGAAAGGAAATACATGACTGAGAGGAAGCAATTTTATGACAAATTACAAACACTGTGCATTCACAGGGCACCCAAGCACATGCTCTTGCTGGAGCCAGAAAATTTCATTGGTAGCTGATGGAGGAAAAGTACTGATGTACACTTCTCTTTTTTTTTTTTTTTAACATCTTTATTGGAGTATAATTGCTTTACAATGTTGTGTTAGTTTCTGCTGTATAACAAAGTGAATCAGCTATATGTATACATATATCCCCATATTCCCCTCCCTCTTGCATCTCCCACCCACCATCCCTATCTAGGTGGTCACTCAGCCATAAAAAGAAACAAAATTGAGTTATTTGTAGTGAGGTGGATGGACCTAGAGTCTGTCATACAGAGTGAAGTTAAGTCAGAAAGAGAAAAACAAATACTGTATGCTAACACGTATATATGGAATCTAAAAAAAACTATGGTTCTGATGAACCTAGGGGCAGGACAGGACTGATGTACACTTTAAAGGGCTATGGACATGCAAGTTGAAGTTGCCATTTGTGTGAAACGATAGATATGAAGGTACATTGACATGGCTGGTTGCTTGTGGAATTCTTCCCATCCCAATCCTAATCAGAAATCTCATGATATGACACAGATGATTGAAAAATTGTTGTTGAACTGTGCCACTCACATTGCACCCTATAATCTCTGACTGTCTGTTGCTATCAGTAGGGTCTGAACTATATTGCTGTCCTACCAACCACTTCTCCCCCAGGTAGAGGTGACACGTTTTCCTTTTCCTTTTTTTTTTTTCAGCTGTGATGAAGTTTATTTTATCAATGTGTGTGTGTGGTTTTTTTTTTAACATCTTTTTTGGAGTATAATTGCTTTACAATGGTGTGTTAGTTTCTGCTTTACAACAAAGTGAATCAGTTATACATATACATATGTTCCCATATCTCTTCCCTCTTGCATCTCCCTACCTCCCACCCTCCCTATCCCACCCATCCAGGTGGTCACAAAGCACTGAGCTGATCTCCCTGTGCTATGCGGCTGCTTCCCACTAGCTATCTATTTTGCGTTTGGGAGTGTACATATGTCCATGCCACTCTCTCACTTTGTCACAGCTTACCCTTCCCCCTCCCCATATCCTCAAGTCCATTCTCTAGTAAGTCTGTGTCATTATTTCCGTCTTGCCCCTAGGTTCTTCATGACCAGATTTGTTTTTGTTTTTAGATTCCATATATATGTGTTAGCATACAGTATTTGTTTTTATCTTTCTGATTTACTTCACTCTGTATGACAGACTCTAGGTCCATCCACCTCACTACAAATGACTCATTTTCACTTCTTTTTATGGCTGAGTAATATTCCATTGTATACATGTGCCACATCTTCTTTATCCATTCATCTGTCAATGGACACTTAGGTTGCTTCCACGTCCTGGCTATTGTAAATAGAGCTGCAGTGAATATTTTGATACATGACTCTTTTTGAATTATGGTTTTCTCTGGGTATATGCCAAGTAGTGGGATTGCTGGGTCGTATGGTAGTTCTATTTGTAGTTTTAAGGAACCTCCATTCTGTTCTCCATAGTGGCTGTATCAATTTACGTTCCCACCAACAGTGCAAGAGGGTTCCCTTTTCTCCACACCCTCTCCAGCATTTATTGCTTCTAGATTTTTTGATGATGGCCATTCTGACTGGTGTGAGATGGTATCTCATTGTAGTTTTGATTTGCATTTCTCTACTGATTAATGATGTTGAGCATTCTTTCATGTGTTTGTTTGCAGTCTGTATATCTCCTCCTTTGGAGAAATGTCTATTTAGGTCTTCTGCCCATTTTTGGATTGGGTTGTTTGTTTTGTTGCTATTTAGCTGCATGAGTTGCTTGTATGTTTTGGAGATTAATCCTTTGTTCAGTTGCTTCATTTAAAAATATTTTCTCCCATTCTGAGGGTTGTCATTTCACCTTGTTTATGGTTTCCTTTGCTGTGCAAAAGCTTTGAAGTTTCATTAGGTCCCATTTGTTTATTTTTGTTTTTATTTCCATTTCTCTAGGAGGTGGGTCAAAAAGATTCTTGCTGTGATTTATGTCATAGAATGTTCTTCCTATGTTACCCTCTAAGAGTTTGATGGTGTCTGGCCTTACATTTAGGTCTTTAATCCACTTTGAGTTTATTTTTGTGTATGGTGTTAGGGAGTGTTCTAATTTCATTCTTTTCCATGTAGCTGTCCAGTTTTCCTAGCACCACTTATTGAAGAGGCTGTCTTTTCTCCACTGTATATTCTTGCCTCCTTTAACAAAGATAAGGTGACCATATGTGTGTGGGTTTATCTATGGGCTTTCTACCCTGTTCCATTGGTCTATATTTCTGTTTTTGTGCCAGTACCATACTGTCTTGATTACTGTTGCTTTGTAGTATAGTCTGAAGTCGGGGAGACTGATTCCTCCAGCTCCATTTTTCTTTCTCAAGATTGCTTTGGCTGTTCGGGGTCTTTTGTGTTTCCATACAAATTGTGAAATTTATTGTTCTAGTTCTGTGAAAAATGCCAGTGGTAGTTTGATGGGAATTGCATTGAATCTGTAGATTGCTTTCAGTAGTATAGTCATTGTCACAATGTTGATTCTTCCAATCCAAGAACATGGTATATCTCTCCGCCTGTTTGTATCATCTTTCATTTCTTTCATCAGTGTCATAATTTTCTGCATACAGGTCTTTTGTCTCCTTAGGTAGTTTTTTTCCTAGATATTTTATTCTTTTTATTGCAATGGTAAATGGGAGTGTTTTCTTAATTTCATTTTCAGATTTTTCATCATTAGTGTATAAGAATGCAAGAGATTTCTGTGCATTAATTTTGTATCCTGCTACTTTACCAAATTCATTGATTAGCTCTAGTAGTTTTCTGGTAGCATCTTTAGGATTCCCTATGTATAGTATCATGTCATCTGCAAACAGTGACAGCTTTACTTCTTCTCTTCCGATTTGTATTCCTTTTGTTTCTTTTTCTTCTCTGATTGCTGTGGCTAAAACTTCCACAACTATGTTGAATCATAGTGGTGAGAGTGGGCAACGTTGTCTTTTTTTTTTTTTTTTTT
>RJWK010062017.1:0-12919 GCA_004363435.1 Platanista minor
CAATTTGTATGGAAACACAAAAGACCCCGAAGAGCCAAAGCAATCTTGAGAACGAAAAACGGAGCTGGAGGAATCAGACTCCCTGACTTCAGACTGTACTACAAAGCTACAGTAATCAAGACAGTATGGTATTGGCACAAAAACAGAAATATAGATCAATGGAACAGGATAGAAAGCCCAGAGATAAACCCACACACATGTGGTCACCTTATCTTTGATAAAGGAGGCAGGAATGTACAGTGGAGAAAGGACAGCCTCTTCAATAAATGGTGCTGGGAAAACTGGACAGGTACGTGTAAAAGTATGAGACTAGAACACTCCCTAACACCATACACAAAAATAAGCTCAAAATGGATTAAAGACCTAAATGTAAGGCCAGACACTATCAAACTCTTAGAGGAAAATATAGGCAGAACACTCTATGACATAAATCGCAGCAAGATTCTTTTTGACCCATCTCCTAGGGAAATGGAAACAAAAACAAAAATAAACAAATGGGACCTAATGAAACTTCAAAGCTTTTGCACAGCAAAGGAAACCATAAACAAGACCAAAAGACAACCCTCTGAATGGGAGAAAATATTTGCCAATGAAGCAACTGACAAAGGATTAATCTCCAGAATTTACAAGCAGCTCATGCAGCTCAATAACAAAAAAACAAACAACCCAATCCAAAAATGGACAGAAGACCTAAAAAGACATTTCTCCAAAGAAGATATACAGACTACCAACAAACACATGAAGGAATGCTCAACATCATTAATCATTAGAGAAATGCAAATCAAAACTACAATGAGATATCATCTCACACCGGTCAGAATGGCCATCATCAAAAAATCTAGAAACAATAAATGCTGGAGAGGCTGTGGGGAAAAGGGAACACTTTTGCACTGCTGGTGGGAATATGAATTGGTACAGCCACTATGGAGAACAGTATGGAGGTTCCTTAAAATACTACAAATAGAACTACCATATGACCCAGCAATCCCACTACTGGGCATATACCCTGAGGAAACCATAATTCAAAAAGAGTCATGTACCAAAATGTTCCTTGCAGCTCTATTTGCAATAGCCAGGAGGTGGAAACAACCTAAGTGTCCATCATCGGATGAATGGATAAAGAAGATGTGGCACATATATACAATGGAATATTACTCAGCCATAAAAAGAAACGAAATTGAGTTTTTTGTAGTGAGGTGGATGGACCTAGTGTCTGTCATACAGAGTGAAGTAAGTCAGAAAGAGAAAGACAAATACCATACGCTAACACATATATATGGAATCTAAGAAAAAAAGAAATGTCGTGAAGAACCTAGGGGTAAGACGGGAATAAAGACACAGACCTACTAGATAATGGACTTGAGGATATGGGGAGGGGAAGGGGTAAGCTGTGATAAAGTGAGAGAGTGGCATGGACATATGTACACTACCAAATGTAAAATAAATAGCTGGTGGGAAGTAGTCGCATAGCATAGGGAGATCAGCTCGGTGCTTTGTGATCACCTGGATGGGTGGGATAGGGAGGGTGGGAGGGAGGGAGATGAAAGAGGGAGGAGATATGGGAACATATGTGTGTGTATAATTGGTTCACTTTGTTGTAAAGCAGAAACTAACACCATTGTAAAGCAATTATACTCCAATAAAGATGTAAAATAAATAAATAAATAAATAGACATCTGAATTTCCTGAATTCTACATGAATATGAGCTACCAAATACAAACCACATAATATTACTAACATATTTGTTAATAGAGCTGTATTTTGAAATTTTAACATGTATTTAAAATAGTTTATGTTATTAGAGATTGCATATGTAATTATCCATACATTTAGTAAAGCAAATATAAAATACTAAAAATATGTAATATTATTGAGAAATAGAAGTGTATTCTATCTCATATCCATTGGATTATAAATTTAACAGTACTAAAAATTATACATGTTAAAGAATTTGAGATTATTTTTATATGATAAAATCTATTTTAAATATATATTTACATGTTTTTATTTTTCTGAAAATATTAAAGTATGAAAATTAAGTCATTTTAATGATCACAGTATTTTCACGTATCTAATAAAGACTGCATATTCAGTCATACCACATTAAAAAAAAAAGAAGCGGTAAATACACATAGGCCCAAATTTTACAAAAGTTTAAAGAGTATAATGTATAAAAATCTCTTCAGAATATTTCATTAGTTCTAGACAGACTATAATAAATAAATCATGACTCTATAAGCAAAAAAATATAATTTAAATAGTTAAAAGGAGAGAGTTTATAGTATAGAATGAAAATAATAATTTTGTAAGTTGCTTCTTTATATTAGAGAGTTAACCAATGAATTCCTTTAAATAATGAATTTCCATAAGACAATTTAATATAATTTGAATTGCAAGTCATAATGTACTGATCTGTTAGGAATATAGAATGATTACTGAGGTATCCTAAAACCTTACCCTGTTCTCAAAGCATATTTTGGTTCATTTCAGCAACTATGCTCTAATAGTCAATATTCTAAATAATTTAAGACAGTGCTCATAAAATTACCCATGATGTTTGTGGTACATTTTGGTTTCAGACCATAAAAAGTCTTGCTTTAGTGAACAGAATGATTCTCTGACACTATATTGCATCAGTTATCAAAAATGTAAGGTTTTCTGATTTCCTTTTCTATGTATGTATACCATCTAATCTGTTCATCCAGTCAACCTAAATTTATAAAATGTAACATTTATAAAGCATTCTCCTTAGGAAAATATTATGTAGACTTCAAAGATGTATGAGACCTGAAAAACTTTTTTTTAAAAGGTCACAGTTGTTCTGTATCCAAAAATTCCATTCATATAAACTTACTAAATAGTCAAAATTAATCAATTCAATTTAGACCATTTAAAAAAAAAAGTTTTACTTATTAACACGAAGATGAAATCTCTTTTAAATCAATTCAATCTATTTAATTATTTCAAATCTGATCTTTAGAACTTGCCTTAACATACTAATATATTTTTAACAAAATTTATAAATTTATTGTTATTGACTTGCCAAAGATAGCTTGGGCAAAATTTTTTGCCCAAAGAATCCCACCTTCATTCACCTGAAATAATATGTATATAATTAAATGTTCAAAAGTGCTAAGGCCAAATGGTTATAGGATTATTATATTCAATTTTCCAATTCAACAATGTGATCAAGGTGAGAGAACAGAGCATATTCCAGAAATATCCCAAGTAAAAGTCTAAAATCTGTTCAAAACTTTATACCACATAAGAGGATAGGATTTTGTCACTGTCTTTGTGTCTCAATACCAGATATTTCAAGCTGTCAGTTGCATGAAATTCCAGCATAGTCAAGAAATTAAGAATAAAGGCTAAATTATGCGAGAATAAAATATTTTCATAAATTTAAGGTATTTATGTTCATATTGTTAAAGTCAATGACATGTCATTCTTTACTTTTAATTAGTTATAAATTTAGTAGTATTTCCTAATTATCTGAAAGAGAAAAGTGGAAGTGGTTCTAGAATGCTTTCATACCATTTGACCTGTTTCTGAACAACACAGGGAACAAATGCAAATGTACTTCCTTCCTTTGGACTCATTGTGTGCTTTTTCTTACCATATTGGTTGAGCATTTAGGACTGGTCCTAAACTTTATTGTATTAACACTCAATAACTCTAAACTCAGTGTTACAGAAGTTTTTTAAAAGCTTAATGCAAGTTTGTTAGGTTATCTGTATAGCTAAATCAAAAATCTCCAAAATAGGGGTAGCAATTGATGTGTCTCTAAACATAATCAACATGATGAATTCTTGTGTTTTTCACACACCCAAGGAACTACTCCAGATGAATTAAGTAATTCAAAAATTTGGCTATTGACAAACAGCTTGATAAAAATAAATGGTGCCAGAAGAAATCACAAAGTACGTGCCACTCCAGAAGAAAATGATTTTCATTAAAAAAAAAAAATTATAGTAAGTTTTTGTATATTGATCATGATCACTCATTTGGTGAGGTTTTTTTTTTTTTTTTTTTTTTTTTGGTACGCGGGCCTCTCACTGTTGTGGCCTTTCCCGTTGCGGAGCAGAGGCTCCGGATGCGCAGGCTCAGCGGCCATGGCTCACGGGCCCAGCCGCTCCGCGGCATGTGGGATCTTCCCGGACCGAGGCACGAACCCGTGTCCCCTGCATCGGCAGGCGGACTCTCAACCAGTGCGCCACCAGGGAAGCCCTTTGGTGAGGTTTTAATATGTATTTTTAAAGAAATGATAAGTAGAAAGAAAGCATTACATATATAAAATTATGGTTTTTGAATTGAATTAAAACCTAGACATTTCTTAAGAATCTCAATGAAACTATCCTAAAATGATTACATTTAACATTCCAGAATCATTTTTAGGATGACAGATAACTAGCATGTTAAGGACTATATTGTATAACATATTCAAGGATTTATATAAATCATTCCCTGAGCTTGAATTCACCATGTGACCATGGAATGGATTCCAAAATGGCACAATGTCAGGAAAAAAACAACGAGTTTTCAATAGCACTTATATTATCCTCCAGGATTCCCTGAAAAAATGCAAATGATATCTTTTCTGGGTTTGTTTTTGCTTGTTGTGGCTATAGTACATGCACATTAATAAAGGTCATCGTTAAAGTTATATTCATTAAAAAGAAGGAGGTAATATAAAGAATGTAGATTTTGAAGTTACAGAAATCTGAGATGAAATCTCTCTACCACTTCTAGCTCTGTGATCTTAAATACTTAACACCTGTGATTCTCAGTTTACTCATCTTTGTAATTGGAATAATATATCATTTATCAACATATATTTAAGAGATTACTATGTTCTTGCCAATATAGTTAATCCAGGGAAAGTATCAATGAACAACACAAAGACCCTGACTTATGGTGGTGCAGCCTATTAGACAGTCAACAAATAAAATAACATCAGAGTTGTACAGGCTGCAAAGAAAACAATACAAATCAAATATAGATGAGAAGAAGGGAAGATTTTTCAAATATGGAGACAGAGAAGATCTCTTTGAAGAAATCTTTTGAATGGACACCTAAATGATAAGAGATCATATTTTGGACAAAAGGAACAACAAGTAGAAATACTTCAGAGGCTATAAAAAGTTGACTTAAGAAACCAGCTTTAGTTCTAACAAAGCAAGTTAGGGGTGTGGTAAGTTGAAGAATGACCCCCAAAATAACTTTGTGCTGTTTTAAGCACTAAGTTTGTGACCATTTGTTACAGCAGTGTTAGGAAGCTAATCAGAGATAAATAGTAAAAAATGAGTTCAGAGGGATAGGCAGGGCATGAATCAATCGAAGGATAATAGTGAAAGCAAGATTGCTGAAAGCTTCTACTAATATTCTAAGCATCAGATGGGAGTGAACTGGTCTTGGGTAGTGGAGGTAACTGAAGTGCAGAAAAGGTTCATGTCTGGGCTACATTTTAAGAACGTGGTGTTGACAGAACTTGTGTGGAGTGAAGAAGAAAGTTATCCAAAAACCTGGAGCAACTGGATGATTGTACACTATTTATGAGAGGAAGCTAAACCTACACAAAGATGGTAGGTAATGGTGGAAAGGGAAGCAAGAGGTCATATCTTGTTCATGTTCTATTTTAAGCAGTGGAGTTGTTTTAAATGTGAACTAATGTGTAACAAAGAGATTCACCTGAAGTAAATGACCAGGGACAATAAGAGTGAAAATCCCTTAGTCCTACAACCAGCACAGCATAGTTACAGGACATCATGAAAAACAAAAGATAAGAAGTCTCTTCCCACTCCCAGGGATCCATATATGTTCTCAATATATAGCAAGGAAACAACAAAACTACCTACTATTCCTTTTTACTTTATGACTAATGTAAAAATAGACCTCATCTCTTCTCTCCGGTTTCTTTATAGAAAAAATGGCAGATATAGCCACCTAGAAATTAAATTCAAGCCAACATCTGAACTAACATCTGAGGAAAATACTGGCAGACAGAATAAAAGAAAAAAACATAGAATACTAAGTTTAAAACATGAAAGTACTAATAACTAATTTATAGGGCTGATGTAAGGATAAATGAAAACATAAGTGGAATTGGTAACCTCATAGAATAAAGAGGTAAATCAAGGCAGAGTTTGGGACTTCAAAGTACTACATGATAGCCAGTTTTATCCTGAAGGAAAAATAATTCCTGAATTCCTCTGATGTAACCATTTCAGAAGAGAAATATAAATACAGCACAACCAAAAGGAATCTCCTAAAAATATTAATTATTACTGAAAACAGAACCAAATACTAAGTTTTCCCCCAGTTATTAAAAGTACATACTCTCCCTACCAATATGTATATCTTTGTTAATTATGTTATTTAATTCACTTTTTAAGATAAAACTATGGGCATCTACAAACAATAGTACACTTCATCAATCTTCTAAGAAAATCACTGTTTTTTAAAAGTTCGTCAGATAGTACACAATGTTTTACAACAGTAGGAAAAAGCTAAGATAATTTAAATGTCCATAAATCACTGACTGGTCTTAATAAATACTAATACAGTATGTTAAGAAAAAGTGACAGTACAGGGAATCAGGGAGAAGATATAGAATAACAAAAGCATTTTAAAAAGAAATTTGAATAACTTATTAAATGTATCTTGGAGATCCACAGTGATTGCCCCTTGTATTTCATTATAAGCCACACATAGAAATATTAGTAATAATTTGGGGACAACAAAACATGTTATCTTATCATCTACATAGGTCAAACTGAAAAGTATATCTCCTACAACACAAATATTTGATAAGGCTGTTTGTCTCTACTAGATGTTATAAACAACCAAATAAAAAATTAATAATGGCATTTTTAAAAATGACAGTTAAATAAAAGCCACACTCAAAAGGTTATATAATGTAAGATTCTATTTATATGACATTCTGGAAAAGGCAAATATACAGGACAGAACACTTTAGAGGTTACTATGGGTTAGGATTGGGGGGAAGGGTTGACAATAAAGTTGCAGGAGAGAATTATTAAGGATGATGTAAATTTTCCATACCTTGATTGTGATGGTGGTTACATGACTCTATCCATTTTCAAACACACAGCAAACATACACTGAAGAGGGTGAATTCTACTGTTAGAAATTATAGGTTCTCAGTTAACCTGACTGTAAAAAAGGGATACCCCTTTTGGAATGTTGAAAAACTATAGTCTTTGTTGCAGATTTCTGGGTTATATGAGTTATTTCAAAACCACACTTTACAACTGATTTTTAACTTATCAAATCTTTATTCAGAAATCTAAAGTTTATAGTAAAAAATAACTCATTTACATTCAACCCTAAGGCTAAAACAAATAAAAATTATATAGATGAGAGAGAAATTCTTCCAATTTTTTATTACCTTTGGTTTTGAGTTTGTTGAGAGGAAAAACAAAGCACAACAACAACAAATTGGCTAAGTTAAGTTTTAAATATTATAAAAACATCAGTAAAACCTTAATGTAAGTAAAGCCAGAGCACATCCTTGAAATGATAGCAAAATATTCAAGATAAACTTTGCTTCTCAGTGACTAGCACCACACACTTAAGATATAATTTAAAATAAGAGAGAGGGCTTCCCTGGTGGCGCCGTGGTTGAGAGTCCACCTGCCGATGCAGGCGACGCGGGTTCGTGCCCTGGTCCGGGAATATCCCACATGCCGTGGAGCGGCTGGGCCCGTGAGCCATGGCCGCTAAGCCTGCGCGTCTGGAGCCTGTGCTCCGCAACGGTAGAGGCCACAATAGTGAGAGACCCGCGTACCGCAAAAGAAAAAAAAAATAAGAGAGAACAAACAGATGGAGAGACATACGATATTCTTGGATTGGAAGAATCAACATTGTGAAAATGACTATACTACCCAAAGAAATCTACAGATTCAATGCAATCCCTATCAAATTACCAATGGCATTTTTCACAGAACTAGAACAAAAAATTTCACAATTTGTAAGGAAACACAAAAGGCACTGAATAGCCAAAGCAAACTTGAGAAAGAAAAATGAAGCTGGAGGAATCAGGCTCCCTGACTACAGACTATACTACAAAGCTACAGCAATCAAAATAGTACGGTACTGGCACAAAGACAGAAATATAGATCAATGGAACAGGATAGAAAAGCCAGAGATAAACCCACGCACATATGGTCACCTTATCTTTGATAAAGGAGGCAAGAATATACAATGGAGAAAAGACAGCCTCCTTAACAAGAGGTGCTGGGAAAACTGGACAGCTACATGTAAAAGAATGAAATTAGAACACTTACACATAAATGAACTCAAAATGGATTAAAGACCTAAATGTAAGATGAGACACTATAAAACTCTTAGAGGAAAACATAGGAAGAACACTCTTTGACATAAATCACAGCAAGATCCTTTTTGACCCACCTCCTAGAGAAATGGAAATAAAAGCAAAAGTAAACACATGGGACCGAATGAAACTTAAACCTTTTGCACAGCAAAGGAAACCATAAACAAGACAAAAAGACAACCCTCAGAATGGGAGAAAATATTTGCAAATGAAGCAACTGACAAAGGATTAATCTCCAAAATATACAAACAGCTCATGCAGCTCAATATCAAAAAAACAAAGAACCCAATCCAAAAATGGGTGGAAGACCTAAATAGACATTTCTCCAAAGAAGATATACAGATTGCCAACAAACACATGAAAGGATGCTCAACATCACTAATCATCAGAGAAATGCAAATCAAAAGTACAATGAGGTATCACCTCACACTGGTCAGAATGGTGATCATCAAAATATCTAAAAACAATAAATGCTGGAGATTGTGTGGAGAAAAGGGAGCCTTCTTGCACTGTTGGTGGGAATATAAGTTGATACAGCCACTATGGAGAACAGTATGGAAGTTCCTTAAAAAACTAAAAGTAGAACTACCATATTACCCAGCAATCCCACTGCTGGGCACAAACCCCGTGAAAACCACAATTCAAAAAGAGTCATGTACCACAGTGTTCATTGCAGCACTATTTGCAATAGCCAGGACATGGAAGCAACCTAAATGTCCATCAACACATGAATGGCTAAATAAGATGTGGCACATGTATACAATGGATTATTACTCAGCCGTAAAAGAAACGAAATTGAGTTATTTATAGTGAGGTGAATTGACCTACAGTCTGTCATACAGAGTGAAGTAAGTCAGAATGAGAAAAACAAATACTGTATGCTAACACATATATATGGAATTAAAAAAAAAAAGGTTCTGATGAACCTAGGGGCAGGACAGGAATAAAAGATGCAGATATAGAGAATTGACTTGAGGACACGGGGAAGGGGAAAGGTAAGCTGGGACAAAGTGAGAGAGTAGCATTAACATATATACACTACCAAATGTAAAATTGATAGTTAGTGGGAAGCAGCTGCATAGCACAAGGAGATCAGCTCAGTGTTTTGTTACCATCCAGAGGGGTGGGATAAGGAGGGTGGAAGGGAGATTGGAGAGGGAGGGGATATAGGGATATATGTATACATATAGATGATTCCCTTTGTTATACAGCAGAAACTAACACAACATAGTAAAGCAATTATACTCCAATAAAGTTGTTAAAAAAAAAAAAGAGAGAGAGAGATAAGACTACAGATGTGAAGGGAAATGAACACTGGTTGGTCAAACAAGAGACTTTATGATTGTCCAAAGTTTGACATGACTTTTTAAAAGGCTAGGGGCTACCTTATTTGAGGCAATTTTCCTGCTTCATTAGTGTCATTAATTCATTATTGACTTCTCCAAAAACAAGCAGGTTATACTAAATGTATTTCCATGAACATCATCTCAGGATTCTTAAAATTAAGTGAAAAATATATTCCAATTAAGTATAGTAAGAACTAAATACAAAATATTAATACGTGCATTAATATATCAATAAATATATATCATATATATAATCTAAGATATTGCTTATAATCATATTATGAAAAATATCAATAGATAATAATGAGTTATGAGCCATTGAATATTTAGACCAAGGCCAATGTCAATACTGTAAAATTATTAGATTATTTGTATGAAATTTAAAATGTATGAATTTTAGATATTTTAATTTACCCATAGCCAATAAATGTGTAAACTGACCCAGTATATCTTAAATAAAGAGTTGATTATTTTTCACAATTGCATAAATAATTTTTTAAACTTTTTTTCTAGGAAGAGAAGAGGAAATGAATTGAAGATGATTAGCATATACATACATTAGGGCTAAATAGTGTTTTTTATTAAATTTCAAGCTTTTCAATTGTGTCTTTCAGAAACATAGTGCCTGGGGCACAAGTAGCAAAGTAAAAACATTAATAGAAAACACATAAAATAGAAACAGCCACAGCTACTAAAATGTAAGGTCCCTTAAGGTAGGTCAATACACAAAGATATGAGTTTATATCAGGCCTTGTTACAAACACACTCTACTAAGCTAAAGAGGAATAAGTGTTATAGTGGGTCCAGCTGTCTATGGATGGATGCACTTTACAAATGAGAGTATTCACTCTTGACCAATAGTGTCTCTTTTGTCGTACAATCTTTGGTGTATACCAGGTTGTTGACCCAAAATGTGTATTATTATTGGTATTGACTGTGGTGCAGCATATTGCATTTTAAAAATATACCTACCACCTCTTTTTGTTTCAAGCTGAAAGACTTTTTTAAATTGACAGTATAAAGCGTGAGGTGTGGCTTCAGGACACCAATCCTTCCTAGAAATGAAGCTGAACTAAGCAGGCATTGTTTTCTCTGTCTTTTATATTCCTACTTGTTACAAGGGGATTCCAAAATGATATCAGCTATGACAAGCATACCAATTCTTGTGCACTTCTGGTGTTTGTTACCTGACATGACAAAATGATCTCTGATACAGGGAGGTAGAACTGATATGGGGGCGGAAATAAAACCTAGATGTCACATTGGCATCATATCAAAGCTGAGGACGATTAAAGAGCAGAACAGCCTAATTTTCAGTAAGCCTCTATTTGATTATCACAAATAGGATTTCATCTGAAGCAACAAATTAAATCTGAGACTGAGAAGTGGGCCTGTATATTAAAATGTGTCCAGATTAATTGTTGTCCTGATGAGGGTCTGGCTTTCAGTCTCAGATATGTGCGAGTCACTATATTTGTACTGAGGTTACAATTGGTGGGGGAAATTTAATCATGGATTTTACCCTCACATAAGAACATGACTCTCAGCATCTGGAACGACATTGCTAATAGAGTTAGATGCCTGGTAGTTGAATAGTAAAATAAAAAGTTCAGTGGATAAAACAAAAGCTAAAAAAGTCCACATAATCCATTGTATGTCTCCTATTTTAGGGTACAAAATTATGGGAACATATTTCAAATGCATCCATTTTGTTTACACACAATTGCTTAAGTGTGTTATTGAATTCAGGCCAAAGTGCAAGAGACCATTACAATTTTCACAGGGCTAAAGTATGACAGTAAGTGATCAACTATCTCCAAAAGAAAATTATCTTTAACACAAAAACAGTATACAGCGAGACAAGATGAAAGACAGAGGGCTACGTACCAGATGAAGGAACAAGATAAAACCCCAGAAAAACAACTAAATGAAGTGGAGATAGGCAACCTTCCAGAAAAAGAATTCAGAATAATGATAGTGAAGATGATCCAAGACCTCGGAAAAAGAATGGAGGCAAAGATGGAAAAGATAAAAGAAATGTTTAACAAAGACTTAGAAGAATTAAAGAACAAACAAACAGAGATAAACAATACAATAACTGAAATGAAAACTACACTAGAAGGAAGCAATAGCAGAATAACTGAGGCAGAAGAATGGATACAAATGGTGGAATTAACTGCTGCATAACAGAATAAAGAAAAAAGAATGAAAAGAAATGAAGACAGACTAAGAGACCTCTGGGACAACATTAAATGCAACAGCATTCACATTATAGGGGTCCAAGAAGGAAAAGAAAGAGAAAGGACCAGAGAAAATATAGAGATTATAATCGAAAACTTCCCTAACATAGGAAAGGAAATAGCCACCCAAGTCCAGGAAGTGCAGAGAGTCCCATACAGGATAAAACCAAGGAGAAACACGCCGAGACACATAGTAATCAGACTGGCAAAAATTAAAGATACAGAAAAATTATTGAAAGCAGTAAGGGAAAAAGGACAAATAACATACAAGGGAACTCCCATAAGGTTAACAGCTGATTTCTCAGCAGAAACTCTACAAGCCAGAAGGGAGTGGCATGATATACTTAAAGTGATGAAAGGGAAGAACCTACAACCAAGAGTACTCTACCCAGCAAGGATCTCATTCAGATTCAATGCAGAAATCAAAAGCTTTACAGACAAGCAAAAGCTAAGATAAATCAAGACCACCAACCCAGCTTTACAACAAAAGCTAAAGGAACTTCACTAAGTGGGAAACACAAGAGAAGAAAAGGAACTACAAAAACAAACCCAGAATAATTAAGAATATGGTCATAGGAACATACATATCTATAATTATCTTAAAAGTGAATGGATTAAATGCTCCAACCGAAAGACACAGGCTTGCTGAATGGATACAAAAAAAAGACCCATATATATACTCTCTACAAGAGACCCACTTCAGACCTAGGGACACATACAGATGGAAAGTGAGGTGATGGAAAACGATATTTCATGCAAATGGAAACCAAAAGAAAGCTCGAGTAGCAATACTCTTATCAGATAAAATAGACTTTAAAATAAAGAATGTTACAAGAGACAAGGAAGGACATTACATAATGATCAAGGGATCAATGCAAGAAGAAGATATAACAATTATAAATATATATACACCCAACACAGGATCACCTCAATACATAAGGCAACTGCTAACAGCTATAAAACAGGAAATTGACAGTAA
>RJWK010062018.1:0-12918 GCA_004363435.1 Platanista minor
GACATTTCTCCAAAGAAGATATACAGATTGCCAACAAACACATGAAGGACGCTCAACATCACTAATCATTAGAGAAACGCAAATCAAAACTACAATGAGGTATCACCTCACACCAGTCAGAATGGCCATCATCAAAAAATCTACCAATAATAAATGCTGGAGAGGGTGTGCAGAAAAGGGAACCCTCTTGCACTATTGGGGGGAGTGTAAATTGTTACAGCCACTGTGGAGAACAGTATGGAGTTTCCTTATAAAACTAAAAATAGAACTATCATACAACCCAGAAATTCCACTACTGGGCATATACCCTGAGAATTCATAATTCAAAAAGACACATGTACCACAGTGTTCACTGCAGCTCTATTTATAATAGCCAGCACATGGAAACAACCTAAATGTCCATCGACAGATGAATGGATGAAGACAATGTGGTACATATATACAATGGAATATTACTCAGCCATAAAAAGGAATGAAATTGGGTCATTTGTAGAGATGTGGATGGACCTAGAGTCTGTCATATAGAGTGAAGTAAGTCAGAAAGAGAAAAACAAGTATTGTACATTAATGCATATATGTGGAATCTAGAAAAATAGTACAGATGAACCTATTTCCAGGGCAGGAATAGAGACGCAGGTGTACAGAATGGACGTGTGGACACAGATGGGGAAGGGGAGGGTGGGATGAATTGGGAGATTAGGTTTGATATAAATACACTACCAAGTGTAAAATAGATACACTTGCTGTATAGCACAAGGAGGTCTGCTCCATGCTCTGTGATGACTTAGATGGGTGGTATGGGGCGGGTGGGAGGGAGGTCTAAGAGGGAGAGCATATGTGTATACATATAGCTGATTTACTTTGTTGTACAGCAGAAACTAACATAACATTGTAAAGCAATTATACTCCAATAAAACAATATATAATACACCATAAAAAATGGGAACAATTTGTGTTTTCCTCCTTTCTTAATTTTAGATGAAATCCTGTTCCTCCCCCCAAAAAAACATTACATTACTTTATTTTGATTTTTACTTTTCTCTCTTTATTTCAAATTATGGATGAGGGTAGGGGGGTTTTAATCAAGACAGAGAATCACAATTCTTCCATTTTAACAGAAGTGCAAACATTTCCAAATCAGTGAGGAGGGTTTTATCTGCCTCCTGTGAACAAATGGAGTGAAACTAACCAGTAGTCAACCTAGCTACATAGGACTATGTTAGTGGAAAGCCCAGCCCTGCCACCTTTACCTGGGCAACACCTGGTGAGTCACTTAATTTCTTGGCGTCTTGATTTACTGTCTGTAAAACACAGATGATAAGAGGACCTACCTGGTCATTTTGTTATAAAGATTCATTGAAATAATGCTGCTAAAGTACTTAGGACAATGCCTGGCCCAAATTAAATATGCACTATGGGCTAACTAGTCTTAATGTGGGCTCAAGCATGTTTTTGTTGTTGTTCAAAAATAACTCTTTTGTGAAGAGGGGGATCAAGAACAACTAAAATTTTATCTATAAAAAGTACTCTTTTAATGACATATTTACACGGTCCAACTCCAGTCTCCTACTACTCATGTAAACCCATCCTTCATTTCATTCAATCATTTGAATAAAAAGATACACCATTTACTGAGCACTTAGTATGTGCCAGGATCAGTGCCATGAACTTTAAGCACATTGCATGATTTAAGCTTTACCTTGTGGGATTTTTACAGAGTGGAATATGCATAGAGAGAGAAGTAAATAACTTGCCCATGGTTAATGGCACAGGACTACATACTGTCTGATTCCAGAGTGGTGAGCTTGGTATTCAATGTATATCCACATATGTCCATATATTCTGGGTGCATCTGCTACTTTTTTTTGGTATAATTTCCCTGTGTTTGCTTGGTGCTCCTAACTCTTGAAATCTTAAGACATAATTAAGGATATGTTTGAAATATCTTCTCGCCATGAGACATTTTCAAATCACCCACCATCATCTGCTGAATCTATGGATGGTTTTTGAAAACATTTCCAAAACCTAGTTATCAATATCTGTTTAATGTTTTTCATATTTTAATTTAAGGGTGTCACAGGCCATTGCATTATTAGCTCTTTGAGACCGAAGGCAGTTGACATTTGTTTTGGTTTCTCCGTGCATTTGCAATGAGCACAGAAATCTTCTTTCACTATTTTTCTTTTTTTCTTTAAATTATGGAAGCCTCTTCAAAGTCAGGAAGAGGTCCAAACTAAGATGAACATGTAATAATGACAGTGTATTGATACTCACATACTTAATACTTTTAAAATTTTATTGATATCTACTCTTATTCATAAATCATTAAATAAATGCTGAGCTCTTGCTAAGTGCTAATGGTCTTCAGAGCACTCTTCCTGTGGTTCCATTAGTGCTGAGGTTTGCATAGACCACGTGAGGCTTCCCACTTCTAACTCTAGTCCTCTCCATTCTAGCTGTTGGGATTCAGTGTTTATTTTCTCCAAATCCCAGCCCAATCATCACCCTCAACTTTATCTCACCTCAAGTCCTCTCCTACCTACCAGAGTGAACTATGAGTTTGAAGTTTTACAGACTGAATTCTAATCTCAGCATTATTAATTTACTAGCTGTATGGACTTAGTAAGCGTATTTTCCCCTCTCTGACCTGTGTGTAAAAAGGGAATTGCAATATCTGTTTTGCGGGGTTGTTATTAAGATAATTAGAAATAAATTGATGTACTAGACACGAGGTTCACAAAAGTTATTATCTCACCCTTGCTCCAAGAAACAGTGTAAACTTTTAGCCTCTTTTATGGTCTAAACCTCCTTTTCTCATTGATCTTGTTATATTTATCATTGTATATGTATATTTTCCTATTACATTGTCTGTGGTTATTGCAGAAGACCCCTAAAGCCTTTATGAAATTGGCAGGGTGTAGTATAAACAAACAATATAAGCAAACAAATGAAGTCAAATAAACAAATATAACCTTTTGGCCACAAATTCCCAAGGCCTTGCATTCTACAGCTATCAAATCTGTCCAACAAAGATAATAATTTATAAATCCCAAAGAACCAACCAAGTGAGAAATGTAAAATCTAACACAGAGCCTGCCGTTGCAGAAGCAATACTAATTGCAGTCATTTATGTCAACAGCTTTCCATTTATACCTAATTACCATGCCTCAAAATTGCATTATGTATATCATTAGGTGTGTGTCAAATTAAATCTATGGTAAGTTGTATTTGATTATGTCACTATTCTCTACACCCGTATGCTCAGTTTTTATAGTTTGTTGCTTATGTACCATGGTCAGTTGCTTTCAACCTAAAAAAAAATTGGCAAGACAGCAAACACTGGGAGAAGGGGACTAAATTATGTGGCATCTACCATGGAGGAATTTATTTGTGGGGGGGAAGAGAGGGACCCAGACTGTTCATCTGATGTCCCTGATGTTGATCTGCTTCTTCTCACTGTAGCTCTGTGTTTTTTTCCTTCCCATGGTGGGAATATCCATCTTTTTCTTTATTAGCTTAGGAGAGTTTAACACGGTGAAAAGAGAATGTCTTTGGGAATTAGTAGGTGTGAATTCCAAGCTCTGCCATTTCTTTGGCGTGTGATCTTGAGACAATCTCTTAACTGCTGATAATCTCAGCATCTTCAAACAGGAATCCTGACATCTACTTCATAGGCTACTTGTGAAGATAAACAATATGTGTGAAGAACAGGAATATGGTCTAGTATTGGGGAAGCTCTAGACAAGGAGCAGACTGTCTTGTTCTCCTTCAAATGTGTTTATGCCTCAAGATAAATATCCTTTAAGTCCTTGGATACTTCTCAAGTCCTTCAGAATCTGGATGAAACGATTTTTCTTGTGGATTCCTGGAGTTCTTGATTCTTTCATGCCAGTGGACCTGCTGTTGGTTGATATTTGAAAATGAGCTCAAATATGAAAGTTTGCTTTCAGAAGAAGACCACAATCTTCTTATCATGTTTGCTTAGTTTTTAGCTGTACCTTGGAAATGTCACACTGGACTCACAGTACATCATCCATCAGTTGTAAAAGGAAACCTAGAGGTCACCTTGGGGTCTCCTTGTCCAGTGGCCTCTTTTCCTAGAGGAGGAAAATCAGGACCCAGAGAGGTTAAATGGCTTCACTATGGTCTCAAGCTTGGTTAGTGACAAAACTGGGACAAAATTTTCAAACAGATCTTTCTGCTAAGTAGAAGGGTTTGCAAACCATGACCTAAAAGCCAAATCCAGGCTGCCACATGTTTTTGTAAATAGGATTCTACTGGAACCCAGTCACATGCTCATTCATTTATACATTGTCTATGGCTTCCCCATTACAGCAGAATTGCAGAGTTGTGAGAGCGATCATACGACCTGCAATGCTTGATATGTATACTATTTCACACTTTAGAGAAAATTTCTAGATGCCTAATTAGGAAGAACAGTTCTCAACCTCCAACTCATGAAGTGAGTTATCCCCTAAGCCTTTTTTTATCTGAGTGAAACAACCAACCAACCAGCAATGTTCGTTGTTTTTACCCGTAAGTGGGTTTTATATCCTAAGAGACACACAGTGTCACAAATGTAACAGCAATATTACAGGGATTTGTTCCTGTCAGTGGCATGACTGGAGGAGGGAAAGTGGTGAAACCCATGAGATATAAGTGCCTCTTTTTTTTCCCTTCTACCATACTTTGCTGTGAGTTTTTACCATGAACAGACACTGTATTTTCTCAAATATTTTTTCTGCGTAAATTGCTATGAACATGTAGCTTTTCTTCTTTAGATTGTTAATATGGTTATTACATCAATTAATTTCAGGATACTAAACTAACCTTGGATTTGTCATGTAAATCCCACTTTTTGCTTTATATTATTCCTTTTATATATTGCTGGAATACTTGCTACTATTTCAGTATTTTTGCATATATGTCCATGAAAAATATTATAATATGTAGATTTCTTTTTTGCCAGGTTTTGGTATTGGATGAATGTTGGCTTCCTAAAGTGAGTTACTTCAATTTTCTGGAAGAAATTGTACAGAATGAGTATAATTTCTTCTTTAAGTGTTTGGTAGAATTTCTCTTAAGCCCACTTCCCTTAAGCCCCCACCCCACCCAGGTTTGCACCGACCATTAAGAAGTTCTTACTTTAAAGGAGACTTGTTGAGATTTAATGGCAATATTCCTGTGGACACAAAAGGCAGCTCACTCTTTCATTCATCAATAGTTGACTTGTAAGCATAAGCAAGGTACCTCCAGTACACTTCCTCCACATCTGCAAGGGTTATTCATTCAGGTTCACCCTGTCCATAGAAAGAAACACCAAATGCCTACTCTGGTGGGATGCTGTGATAAGATGAGTCACATTTGGCCATCTGACAGCTAAAAACCAGCAACCTATGTCCAGAACAGGCATATAACTATGAAGTATAAGTGAAATGTCTTCTCATACCAGAAAAATAATAGCCATCCCAGAGGCATCAACATTTGTGGAACACGTTAACATGCCTGGCATCAATATGTAAATATCTGTTATCTCATCAAGTCCTTCAACCACTCCATGGCATTAGTGATGCTCTAAATAAGGCGCTTTGGGTTGTCAGTAACAGAAAAAGCCAGATTGATTGGTTTCAACCAACAGGGGAATTTGTCATCTCTTGCGACAAGAAAAGGCACAGTGGGTCCAGAATGAATTCAGTGGCCCACCAATGTTATCAAGAACTCACTTTTTTTTCCCTTTGTCCACCTTCAGCATGCTATTTTCATTTTCATATTTGCCAGAACTAACATAGTTAGGACAATATACAATGGAAGACAATGAGCCATTTCTTCTCGTTCCTATCGTTCCTATAGTTGCTGGGCTGTGGTTGGACATTGACCTGATGGTGATTATTTTCCTTCATTTCACAGATGCATCAATCGAGGCTTGGGAAGCAAAGATCACTCTTGGAAGGTCATTCTGATTATCAGTGGTGGACCTGAGGTTACAGTGCTGTCCCTCTGACTCAAGTCTCTACTCTTGTCCTCAAGTCATCTTGACTGCCTCTCCCACTGCCCCACACTTGGCCCTGCCTTGATAGTATATCAAACTATCTCCTTATGACTTTTTCAGTCTTGATCATGAGAGTCAAAGTCTTAAAACTATTTCCAGATCAAGACTACTGATTGCACCCATCTGCTAATTCTATTTGTGTTTTCTGAGATCATGTTACATTCACTGGCACAAATCTACCTTCTTCCCAAACGTTTTTTTTAAAGGCACTCTGCAAAGCCAACTCGAGTCCTGTTTTGTGTTGGGTGGGGACTGCCAGGTATGCTCACTGTCTCTAGAATAGCAAAGGCTCGTTCCATCTTGTTCCATTGAACTTGTCCAGAAGACTTTCAGCTGCCCTCCCTCCAAATTTGTAGTCATTGACCTAAGAATTGCTTGCCCTGAGTACCACAGCAGTTGAATCTCTTTCTGTCAAAAACAAAGGTATTGATTTTATTTTGTTTTGTTTTTGAGTTCATGAATCCTTTGGCTCAGTACTTACGAAAAGGACAGGTGACAAACCTCAGTGGAAACTCTTCATGTTATGCATATTACAAATATGTTTGCGTTGTCCTAAAAGCAATGCGAGGACTGAGGCATTCAAACAAGTTAACCAAGAGAGAAAAATAAACACACTTAGAAAAGGCAAATTCTGGGAGATGGGAAAGAAAAATGGAAGTCCTATTTTTCCTAATAAGCCAATTAAACGGGATATACTTTAAGTGGACCCATCACTGATAACTTTTACACACACACACACACGCACACATACACACAGGTACACACATGTACACTTCATTTAAGTGTACATGGTCCTCTTTATAGTTCCACATGCAGACATAGACCATGGGTTAAGGTGAGAATTCCACAGGATAAAAGTGAATTGGCAAACTCAAATATGATTAGAGGAGGTTGAATAGCAGCTGTTGAAAGAGCTAAGCGTGTTTAGAGTGTGAAAAATGAAGGTCAAGTTAGGGCATTATGACTAGCTTTGAATATCTAACGGGCAGTCATGTAGAAAATGGAATAGACTCATTTTGCATTATTCTCAAAGTGCCGAGTGAGGATGACTGATGGAAGGTACAGAGGCAAGTTTTGGCTCAATAGAAGGACAAAACATTGGAACAATTAGTGTTGTCAAAAAAAAGGGAATGCTTTTCTTCTGAGAATAGCAAAGTCCCTCTCCAAGAAGTGTTTCAAAAAGAGGCTTCTATGGCCATCTGTCAAGGATTTGGTAGAAAGAATTCACGCATTAGGTGAACAAGAGCAGTGGTTCTCTGTCCTGGCTATTAAACATTCTGACTCTGATTTAATTTGTCTGCAGTAGAGTCTGGACATAAGGGTATTTAAAAGCTCCCCATCTGATTGGAATGTGCAACCAGAGAAGGAACCACAGGGCTAGAGGATGCATTCATCCTACTGGTCATTCATTTGACAGATATTCATGGAGAAAGTACTGTCTGCTCTGAGCTGGGGAGAGGATAGCAGATGCTAGTGGTACCCACCCATATGCCTCACGCTTAACACTTCCACGCATTAGAATAATGTCCCCTGCAGCAACTGCTTTTCTTCATCTGAAGACATTCTCTCCCCATGGGAGGTCTCTTTGCCCATGACATGTCAGGATGGAAGTGCCAGAAAGTTACTGCTCTTTGCAAGCATCCCTCAGCCCAGCTCTGATGAGGATGCACTCACCCCACTGTGTTGTGTTCTACACTGGCCCTCAAAGTTTCTCCAGTGGAATTTAGCTCCTATCACACCCCTCCTGACCTCGCTTAGCCGATAAATCATTTTGTGATGCCCTCTTTCTCTTCCCTGATTGGCTTCCTGACCCCTGATGCTCCTCCCTTTGTTTTCCAGATAAACCACTTGCAGGTGAATACTCGTCTCCGGGTCTGCCGGGGGGGAATCTAAATTAAGCTGATAGAGAATAACTAGGCTCTTTCCATTTTGGGGAAGACCACACTATAAAAGGAAAGCCAACAAGTGAGCAAGTGTAACTAAGGGGGGCCATATCCCCAATACTTAGGTGAGATGGAAGGTTAAAGAGTTTACAGATCTGCCCCATGGCACTCAATTCACAGGCAGCCACATCAGGACCCGAATCTGGCGTGATTTGATGCCAAGGACCACACTTTAAACCAGCATTCTATGTCCTCTCTAAATGACAGAGACCACCATTTAAAAATATTTATTAAGTAACATTTATTGTGCATATTTCAGAGCTATATATTTTTCTAGGTCTCTACTTTTTTTTCTATTTTTTGATGAATGTCATTATCCTTTCTCCCTTTTTCAGAAAGTCAGTGAGTGATATGAGTTATTTAAATCATGTCATTATGTTATAAAGGGTTACATTTTTACAGATCTTACTGCCAGTCATCCTAACCTCAACTTCCAACCCTAGCCGAAGGGTAGTTTTAGGTTTACTCATCACTCCTAAGATATTCTAAGCAGAACCAACCCCAGGGATAGTCTAGATGACCTTGATGCCAGAATTCTGTATAGAGCCCCACCAAGAGTTTCCATAGCAACAAAAGTTGATGAATGAGGATGATTTTCATCTGCTGGTCTCTGAGTTACAACTTTCTTTTAATAGGAAACTAGAGAAATGTGATTACTAAGCAGAGAGGCATGGGCTATTATAGGATACTATGACCAGCTATTTTCTTCAAAAATTGAAATTTACATTCTGGCTCATCTGTTCTCTTTAAGCTCCCTCAGATCTGCCCTGTTCCTCTCCAACACCCCGACTCGCTCATGATGTTGCCTTGCTTGGAATGCCCTTCTTTTCCTCTCTACCTTTTTTGGATTCTCTCCAGCTATCAGCCCCATGCTTTCTTCTCTTTGCCTCCACAAAACCTCCTCCAATCCTCATTAACCAATATCAACTCTGAATAACATACCCATTCAATTTTTCACCTGATATATAATGATTATGCATAAGTGGAGTGGATAAGAACAAAAGTGTAGGCCAAAGGCAGATCTGTGATTCCAGCTCTGCTACTTATTCACTCAGAAACCTTGGGCTATTTGCTTCACCCCCGAAGTCTCAGTTTTTTGTTTGCAAAATCTAGATAATAATAGAGGCTACCACCTAGATTTATGTAAGGGATTCAATGGAGTAATGGATATAATATGCTTAGCACAGTGCCTAGCAGGTAGTAGGTATTCAGGAAAAAAATCAGTATCAACTTTTATTTCTGTGTCACTTCATGTGGGGACCACTCACATCAGGAGCACAGATGAGACAGTCAGACAAGGCTTGTTTTCACAACTTTCCTGTATGTGCCTTGGTATATATAAGCTAGAGCACACTCAGCAAGTCTCCACACTCCTCTCAGGGTCCATGTCCTTATCTATTAAACGCATTTGCCACCATCTACTTTACAGTTTTGGTCAAGTTTAAGTGAATGAATTACCATAGGAAAAACACTTGCCATTTTGCTTTTAGTGGATGCCTGATAAATTTATTTTCTTTGTCCCATTTATCCTCCCACCCACCCTTTAAGAAGTTGTAATTTTCTTAATAAGTGTCTGATGCTCACCAGATAACTAATGCATTATTATATGACTGAGGACACGTGTGCCTTTGGGACAAGCAAATGAAGTGTATGCCCAGACTAATCTAATGGTAGCTGTTCTTTTTTTTTTTTTGTATTGAAGTATAGTTGATTTACAATGTTGTGTTAATTTCTGCTACACAGCAAAGTGATTCAGTTATACATATATACACATTTTTTTCATATTCTTTTCCATTATGGTTTAACACAGGGTATTAAATATAGATCCCTGTGCTACACAGTAGGACCTTGTTGTTTATCCATTCTGTATATAATAGTTTGCATTGCTAATCCCAAACTCCCAATCCATCCCCTCCCCCAGCCGCTTCCCTCTTGGCAACCACAAGTCTGTTCTCTATGTCTGTGAGTCTGTTTCACAGATAAGTTCATTTATGTCATATTTTAGATTCCATATATGAATGATATCATATAATACTTCGCTTAGTATGATAATCTCTGGGTCCATCCATGTTGCTGCAAATGACATTATTTCATCCTTTTTTATGGTCGTGTAGTATTCCATTGTATATATAGACAACGTTTTATTTATCCATTCATCTGTCGATGGACATTTAGGTTGCTTCCATGTCTTGGTTATTGTAAATAGTGCTGCAATGAACACTGGGGTGCATATATCCTTTTTAATTATAGCTTGGTCCAGATATATGGCCAGGAGTGGGATTGCTGGATCATATGGCAACTCTATTTTTCGTTTTTTGAGGAACCTCCACACTATTTTCCTTAGTGGCTGCACCAACTTGCACTCTCATAATGGTATTTGTTCTTGATTCCTGGGTCTGAGGTATTTGCCTACCTTGGCAGAAGGATAAACAGGGATTATTTAGGATGAGGAGGCAAGGGTGCATTATCTAGCTTCATAGAGTTAGTTCTTTTCTTATCTTTCAGATACAGCCCTCTCGAAACAGATATAAATGTTTAAATGACTTCATCTTGGCAATCCACTTAAGGACCTAAGGCCAGTGAGTTAAGATATTTAATTGAAATTCATATGACAACAACAACAGAGGAGAAAATTTTTAAAGTGTTGAAACATAGACTTAATTAGTAGTCCATTAAGAGGTCCAATTAAGGAAGAACATCTTCGCAAGGCGATGTCTAAAATCACACAACCAGCAAGTGGCAGAGCAGATTGTCAATGTTGTTCATCACACATCCAAGTCCTTCTGGCAAGGCTAGCATATCATATCCACCAAGTCCTGAAAGAAAGCTCACGAGGACAGTCAGAGAAGGACCCATCACCACGGTGAGTAGGCAGAGGGGGATGAGTCTGGAGGACACAGGAGGGTGACTCTGTTTCTGTCCCTCCTCTGTTTGCAAACCTTCCATGGCCTGAAGTTGCTTTTAGGAGGCAGTGCATATTCCTGACACCAGCCACAAGTCTTCCCATCACGAACTCCAGACCAATTCACCCCCTACAATGGACTGCTTTCCCCCATACTCAATGATCCAGGTAACTTGGCTTTCTTTCAGTGGCATGCTCTCTCTCCCATAGGCACTGGACATGTACTCTTTCTACTTCCTAGAACCTTCTTTTCTCTGCCCCACTATGGGATCTTAGATACAGCATCACATCCTAGATTAAGATGGCCCTCTACTTAGGACTCCCTGTGTGCTACCTGCCCTTAGAAGGCTTCCCACATCCTGAGTCTGTTACCCACATGCACGTTTCCAGCACAAATCTTAATACCTGGGCATGGAGTAGGTATGAAATAGGCATATTCTTAAAATAACTGAATAGACTTGGATGTATCAAAAAAAAAAAAAAAAAGGAACAGAGAGGCCTTCAGAACAGGGGTGAGTGTGCTGAGCAATGAATACCCCTAATCCATAATCCAATATCTCTAGATTGTATGTTCCCATTATCCTTATTGACAGCCAATTTGTTAGTTACCAGAAGAGCCCCTAGCTTGTATCTATAACTTTTATCAGGTGAGTAAATGAATGCATATAATTAATAAATGGAGGCTGAGATACTCACACCTTAGGCACATTTAAAACTGCATGTCACTGCATTTCAAATCTCAGTTTGTTTAACACTGACTTAAACATAATAGATGTCAAAAAATTTAAATATTTTGATGTAACAGCAAACATACACTTTCTAGCTTCCAGTTCTGTTCTTTTGAAATCAGAAATACATTTCACAGGTCCTTATAGGAAAAAAATATATATATAGTTGTTTTGATTGGGAGTTAAATCCTTTACTTTCCATGGTTTTTTTTTTTTTTTTGGCCACGCCGCATGGCTTGTGGTATCTTAATTCCCTGACCAGGGATTGAACCCAGGCCATGACATTGAAAGTGCTGAGTCCTTAGCACTGGACTGCCAGGGAATTCCCACAGTAGTACCTTTTTTAAGTAGACAGAATTAAGGATTTTGCTCCCCACTCCACCGTTCCCAAGATGTTTTGGAGTAATACAGAGGTAGTGAGAGAGACAGAAGCTTAGATTTTCAACTGCCAGGATAGAGGTAACTGAACAGCAGCAGAAGTCAAAAGTCAGGACGTTCATCACCAGCAAGAATGGTCCAGGAGGTTGAGAAGCTGGTCTTGTGCTGCTCACAAGTGCCAAGTGGACTGTTCTGGCAGCAACAAAAGACACACAGGTAGCCTGGCTAAGATATGAGCTGTCCTCTGCCTGTTGGCTCCGTAAAAGCTGCAGGATTTTATTTTATAACCATGTCTGACAGAGGAGGAGAGCCTGCAGCCTGGATGGCATTATTCCCGCGCCGCCCCCCACCACAACCACCACCCCGTGCATTCTTCCTGTTCATTTCATGCATGCTCTCAGAACTCAGGATGGCCCTTGAAAAGTGTTTACTTTTTGGTTTTTTCCTTCTGTCTGAAGAACTTTTTTTTAGCCAAGGAGAAGTAATGCAGAAAATCATGCTATTTGACCTGGTTACACATCCTAAAGAGTTCTGAATCCAGATAATGCAACCGTGAAACCGGCTTGTTTGTGATATTAACCTCCATTTTCGCTGCCATGGGAATGAAGTTGATTTTTTTCTAGGCTCCTTTGCTCTGCGACAGACACTTCTTTGGACCACATGGCAGCAAACTCCCATTTCCTTCCCTTGCTGCATCGAGTTCTTCTTTGTAATAACAAGCATCAAGATATAAGAAAAAAAGAAGTGTCGTGAAGGGCCTGGGGGCAGGACGGGAATGGAGACACAGACCTACTAGAGAATGGACTTGAGGATATGGGGAGGGGGAGGGGTAAGCTGTGATAAAGTGAGAGAGTGGCATGGACATATGTACACTACCAAACGTAAGATAGATAGCTACTGGGAGGCAGCTGCATGGCA
>RJWK010062019.1:0-12917 GCA_004363435.1 Platanista minor
CCTGGTGGCACAGTGGTTGAGAGTCCGCCTGCCGATGCAGGGGACACGGGTTCATGTCCTGGTCCGGGAAGATCCCACATGCCACGGAGCGGCTGGACCCATGAGCCATGGCCCCTGAGCCTGCGCGTCCGGAGCCTGTGCTCCACAACGGGAGAGGCCACAACTGTGAGAGGCCCGCGTACCGCAAAAAAAAAAAGAGATAGAACAATTAGATTGCTAATGCAATGAATTCCTGCTCCTCATCACAGAGCCAGTTGCTGACCTGCACTACAAATCTTTAAGTATTTTGTCACCTCACTGTTCTGGGAAAAAAATGTTATTGGGATTTGAGTCATTATTTATAGATGCAACAAATAATAATTAGTCTAATGGATGAGGCATTGGTCCAGGTATTGGGCTGAATATGATAATGCTGATGCCTCATTCAGTTTATTTCCTAGGGTGAACACAATTCAATCTTTGTGGAGTGTGATAAGGGTTGTGGTGATTATGATTGACAAACCCACCAAATACAATGAGGAAATAGAAGTTCCCCAAAGAAAATAATGTGTGTCTATGTGTATAAGGTCCCACGGTGGGGGGGGGGGGCAGTGTTTGCTGATTAAAGCAACAGAGGTCCAATACAGACTGGCTTCATGCCTTATTTTATAGAAATCAATCAATCAATCTGAAATATTTTACCTAGATAATTTAGCTACTAAGTGACTTAAACAGAATTTTAACTCAGATCTATCTAATCTAGTCAATAACAAATAATCTAAACTCATATCGTTAGAGTCCCATATTAGAAGAAATAATGGCTGATAACTTCCCATATTTGGAGAAAGATGTAGATAAATAGATAGGTAGATAGATAGATAGATATAGATATATACACAGATTTTAAAAGGTAATAGAATTTTAAGTAGGGTAAACTTAAAGAAATCCACATCATGACACAGAATAATTCAATTCTAAACACTGAAAACAAAGACAGTATCTTGAAAGCAACCAGGTAGAAACAAGGTATTATCTTTAGAGAAATACCAATTTGAATTACAGATTTCTCATCTGAAACAATGGAGGACAAAGAGAAGTGGCACTGTATTTTTCAAGTGCTGAAAGAAAATAACTATTAACTTCAAATTCCATATCTTGCAAAGCTATTCTTCAGAGTGAAAAGGGAATAAAAATGTTCTCATGTGAAAGAGAGACTCTGAGAATTTGTTACTTAACAGATATACACTTAAAGAATGGCTAAAGAAAATTCTTCAAGCAGAAAGGAAATGAGAAGGAATCTTAGAGCATCAAGAAGGAAAAAAATGAAAATAACCAAAATATGACTAAACATGATAGATTATTCTCCTGTTGAGTTTTCTGAATCTTATTTGAGGACCGAAACAAAAGTTATAACACCATCTGCATTAGTCAGCTTAGGCTGCCATATAAAATACCATAGACTGAGTGACTTAAACAATAGAAGTTTATTTTCTCACAGTTCTGGAAGCTGGAAAGTCCAATATCAAGTTTGTGGCAGGATTTCTGATGAGGACTCTCTTCCTAGCTTATAGACAGCCACCTTCTTTTTATGTCATCACATGGCCTTTCCTTGGTGCTTGCCTGCTGGGGAGGGGTGGGAGAGGGGAGAGAAAAAGAAAGAGAATGCTCTCATGCCTCTTCATCCTACTGGATCAGGGCCCTAACCTTATGACTTCATTTAACATTAATTACTTCCTTATAGGCTCTATCTCGAAACACAGCCACATGGGGGTTAGGGTTTCACATGTGAACTTGGGGGTGGGGAGGGTGTCACAAATATTCAGTCCACAATACCATCTGAAACTCAAGTTGATGATATTTCATTAGTGGTGATGGTAAAAGGATCTAGATGGAAGTGAGGTTTCTGTGCTATAATGCTGATGTTAATAGACTGTAATACAACAATATGTATATTGTAATATGAAGATCAACTACTAAGTAAACTATACAAAGCAATGTACTCAAAAGCACTACAAACAAAGCAAAACAGAATCCTAAAAAATGTTCAAGTAACTCACAGGAAAACAAAAACAAAACAAAATACTAAGCATACAAATAAAAAATGGAGGAATAAGAAACATAGGAGCAAAAAGAAAAAAAATTAAAATGGCTGACTTAAGCCCTGATGTATTAATTTAAGTATAAATGGTATAAATAATACCAATTAAAAAGCAGAGACTGGCAGAGTAGATAAAAAATAAAAGCAGCAAATATGAAGTTGCCCTTAAAAAGGTGGGGAGGTCCTTAGCGGGGTGATGATACAAATAGTTTTAAAAAAAACACACAATATATGGCTCTAATCCAATCTATGCTCTAACCTCTGCCCTGTATTACCTTCTAAAATCATTTTGATTATGCCTTTTGATATTTATAATTAATATACTAGATAAAGGCTCAAACTACATCTTGGACAACTTGTACTCTGCTGTGTCAACTGGTAGTATCTATCACCTTAATAGATAAAGACTGAATACCCAGGCTGTTCATAGATGACATTAAAGTACGCTACTGAAAAGCAAAACTTGAGGCAGTTGTTTGGTTGACATGATATCCAAACACAATCGATATGACAGTGTTTCTCTTTCAATTGCCCAAGAATAATGACTACTTCAGAGTCTGACAATACAACTTCAAGATTTTCATCCTTCTCTTCCCTAAGAATGTACATCAGCATGTTAAGAGCAGTAAACATCAGCCTTTGAAACACCTCCCACCAGTGGTCAGAATGTCTGCAAGGGAGCAACATGAGAAAGCCACATATGGCAGATAATCTCAGGGGAATGACAGCACCAGAGATATCCAATATACAAGTGAATTTTTCATAGTTTTAAATTATGAAAGTTATTGTTATGAACCAAGGAGACAAAGAAAAGAAAGACAAATCATTATTGTGGTCACTTCATAAATTTAGAGCATTTTGTGGCTTTCCAAAGAAAATTTAAAATAAAGAAATGTGGTACATTCCAAGAGAAATATAAGAATTTTTCATGCTATTTCTGTATACATTTCCAGAAGAAAACTGTAACTTCTGACACTCTTAATGAAATAAGGTGGTGACCTAGAAGTTGTAGAAAGGGCTTCTGAACCTAGAGGTTGTGTAAAGAAGTAATAAAGTACACTAGGGGGAAAGTTGAAAATAATTGTCAAGGAGCCTCGAGATTCAATTCTAACTCCACCTCTAACTCACTGTGAAACACTGGACCAGTCACTTGTTCTCTCAGGACCATGAAAATATAACAGTGAGGACATTCTGAAAATCAATGGATGGAAGTGTCTTTTGATACATCAGGAGAAAATGCTTATCAAAGCATTTATATTTTTAAAAGCAAAGCAAAGCAAAAATAAGTATCTTTTCTTCAAAGGTCCCCAGAGCAATATATATATATATATATATATATATATATATATATATATATATATACACGATTTTATGATGGTGAGGCAGGTTGGAATGTGCAGTGGCAGGTTTCCTGATGGGCAGTTTGGCAGTGAGCTGAGAAGTGGCCCAGAACTAGAGCCACAGATGTTCCCCACAGGAGACCTCCAACCACTGTGTATATCAGGGGAGGAGTATTTCTAGAGGTTTGTACTGCTTGACAAGAGAAAAGGTAGTTTCCTCAATCAAAAATGAGTCAAAGCAATAATATTAAAATATAGAAATCATGTAGTTCTCCATTTTCCCCCACCCCCAACATCAGGGTTTCTATGAGACTGTTTATGTTTTTCTGGAGACTAAAGAGAAAATCAGTGCCTAAAATCAGATTGAAAAGGCAAGAGTATGTTTTCACTCCCTATGTTTTCATTCCAAGGTTGGACCTGTTACATCATGTTCAGAAGTGGATCATAAAAGAAAGTTAATTTCAGCAAGGCTGAATTCTCCATCATTGGTTATTGACACGGATGTGTTTTTTATGCTTTTCTAAAGTGAAAGGATTGTCCTTCCTCCAAAAGAAATCAGGGATATTTATTTTGGTACTGACCAAATCTGTTAAAGCAAAAATTAGCCATCTAGTAATTTATACCATCTTTCCAAGGCCATTTTTTGGCCTTGAGAGTTTTGATCAAGTGTAGATCCTAAGATACAAGAAAAATATTCAATGTAGTTGGAAAAAGGTGATTCTGGTTGCATCTCTACTATAAACCAGCTGAGTGACCCTGAGCAATCTCTTAGCTTCTCAGTGTAACACATCTTGTAGTTTTGACTAAATTTGGGCTGTTGGAGAAATCCACCTGGGAAGTCTGAGAATCACAGCTTACATTGCAACATGAGACATAAAAACTATTCCAGCAAAGATGAAGTCTCCTCCATGTCTTGTTGATGTGGAATGATTAAGATCTTTACTAGCCATGCCAAATTGTCCTCTGAAATGGAAGAGAGACTCAGGTCACCAATGGAGAAATATAACTGCAGGAATTTCAGATTGTGCAGTAGGTGGAAGAGTATTCACATGCAATGACAACGTGTTTGGAAGGTAGCTATCATACCAGTTTTACAGATGAGAAAAACTGTGCTTCAAATGGCACAACCAAGGGTAAAATACAGACCAGAGTGACCACATTATTTCCTGAATATCACACTGCATCTTTCTACTTACGTCCAAGCATAATTACCAGTAATCCTTGAAAAGATTGATGTAAATCCATTTTGTAGCCAAAAGAATGTACAGTTAAACAGATTTAGTGGGGAAAATTGTAAGGGAAAATAACAACTGGATTGATGATATTATTTGATCTCTGTTAATATGTAAGCAGGTGACCACACTATTTAAAACATCCAAATGAAGGAAAATAAATGTAACTCCCAGAGTTTTATAGTCTGAAAGAAAGATCTGGAATGTGGATCAATTTTCTTAATAAATAACTTCTTAAAGAGGAGGAGGAAAGCAGGGATCTGGATCTTGAATCAACTCCAGTGATAGAAGTCTCTGTTTAAATGTCTCCTCTTCAGAGAGGGTGTCCCTTATGACCATCTAAACAGCAGCCTCATTATGCTCTATGGCATTAACTGCTATTTTTCTTCAGAGAAAAACAGTGCAATTCTCCTAGGTATCTATTTACAGGTCTGTCTCTCCCAGACAGGTCCTTCATGAGGGCAAGGACCTTGTTTTGTCTTATTCTTTGTTATCGTCTCTGCCCTAGAAAAGTTCCAGGCTCTATAGTTAGTAGTTCATTAGTACTTGTGAACTGAATGAGTGAATGAAAGAGACTCACTTTCTCCCTAGGGGTGCACTACTTGGAAATAGAACTTAACAGATAATATTTCTGCTGCCTCAATCCACTATGGATTGCATTTTTTCCCTCAGCATGGGAAGGAAACATTGGTCTCTAAAGACAATTTGAAAATTGGTTACCTCCAACCTGTGTCAAATCTATAGAGTCCATGCTTTCACTGAAATGTCTGACTTGCTTTTATTCTTGGCACTTCTGGGAGTTGGAGATGGAATAGACATCACTAGCTTTATGCCTAATAAGCTTTTGTATAAAATGGGGAAACTTAGGGCAGATAGAGCTAGTGTACTCAGAGTCCAAGATGGATCCCATTCACAGGAGGACAACCACTGCCCACTGTGGTGCCAGCTTCTTTCAGAAAGCTGTACCAATAGCAAAGATCTTGTCAATCATTTTAATAAGACACACACTTTATCATACTCTTCACTGTGAATGCAAGCCATCCCCTAGTTTCCACAGTCTCACACAATACTCACTTTATCTCTGAGAAGATGCTCTTGTAGTACACGGATAGTTCAGATTCTACAGGCTGTTTTTAATCTTCTGACTGAACATGCCTGGGAGCTGCTTTGGAAGAGGCAAGTAGGTTCATTTGTAAAAACTATAACAATTCAACGAAAATATTTTTTGAAATAAGAAAAACATTAAAAGCCATTGGGGCTCAATGTATTAAGATGATCCAGTTCGAAATTGAAATGTGCATAAAATGTTCCTTGGAACTCACATGCTTTTTTTTTCAAAATAAATTTGGACCATTTTTGGCTTCCCCAGAACCACCCGGCTCCATTTTCTTAGCTCCCTCCACACAGCCTCTTCCATCTGAGAAGACCATACACTGTATCCTGTACAGTACAGTTAGTTGTGTATTAGTTACATACACAAAAGATTGACTTAACAATGCCTTTCTATTTTTGCTGTTTTTAAAAACAAACATAAATCGAGCTAATGCTTAGAGACCTCTCTGCTAGATACAATTTGCCACCTCTTGACCACTCCCACTCACACACATTTCGATCCTTCTCGTGGCCTGGATGGTTTTACCTACTTTTGTCACCCTGTCCTGCTCCACAAAAAAAGAAACGTACTGATAATAACAAGCCTTCTCTTTTAAAAATGAAAAGTCCCCCAAAAATGTAGTATTTGGTCTTAATACATGAAAGTGAAATAGTTCAGTCATATTACTATCCTAACAAGAGTTGATCACATGGAAGAGATGAGCATTTTAATTTGGGAATGTAAGAGGTGAGGGATTTGGAAGCATGAAGTAATTGGAGGTAAGCATTGAAGCCAGGACCTGGGATAGTACAGCATAGAACCCTAACACTCTGTGAGCACCAGGGGACAAGTGAGAATCTAAATAGTGATGGTAAAAAGAAGATAAAAAATAAATATTTCCTACTGAAAGGTAGGCTGTGGCAAAGAAAGAAAACCCTTCTTTCCCCCTTCACACTTGTGCATTCCCCTGACCTGTAAGCCTTCCAGGACCCAGATCTTAGGTACCCCTATCAGGAGACAAACTCAGTTATAGAAATTTGTATGAGCTACCCTGGAAACTATAACCTACACCACTTCTATGGAGATATACTTTAAATATTCCAAGAGATTCAGAAAAAAAAAAAAGATTTAAAAGGAATCCATTTTAAAACTATTTACAGATTTCCCATCTCCAGACCTCAGAAGTTACTAAATCAAAGGCAAGGCACAAAACACAGTTGCAGAAATCCAAATATGGCCTGTGACATATATGGTACAAAATACATGTGTGACACCATACTTACTTCAACACATCATTTAGCTCACAAGAGCAAGAGGAGAGAAGATATTTTATGTCCTCAGTCTACCTAGTCTTAATCAGGATTTCTATGTACCAAGTTTTTACTCATATTTAGATGACATGAAAATTGCTATTAAAAACTTTATTTCCAAAGAAGCAACTGAAGCAAGAAGAAGGTGGCCAAAAAACAAACAATAACTTTAAATTCAAATCAGCATTCTTCATTCTTTAAAAAATTCCACAAGGAAGGCATACATTTTAGCAGAACAGCTTTGAGAAACTCAGTTGCCCACGTAAGGCAAGCACTGTCTTTGTTCTTTCCCCTTTAATTTTATTACTAAAACTAATTATCCTGTCTGAGCCCAGGAAGAAAGAAATCTCTTTCCATGGTATTAATCCAAATTTGTTTCCACAAAAAGTACTTTGGAGGTTAGGACAAATTTGGTGTTATGGTTTTGTATCTTTACAACATGGCATAAAATACAAAGTTGCGAGATCAAATTTATTAACAAAAAAAACCAACACTGTTAATGTTTGAAACTTAAGACGTCATTAAAATAAGATCATTTTCAGTCTCTGTGACACATAAAAAGTGCAGTTTTCTGGGCATTTTCCCTCTCCCTCCATTCCAACTCAAGTACACACTCCAAGTCAGTTTTCCTATTTTTTTGAGGAGATAATTAAATGCAGCACTTCTAGGTTGAAATGACCTATCACTTTGCAGACCCTGATATGGTGCCTTTCTCAATTTCCCATTAAAATACCCACTATAGACAGTTGCAACTTTGAATATTGAGGAGAGTAGGCAACCAACCACTATACCCATTTATTCAGGTGTTAGCACATATTTGTTAACGTCTGCTGTGTGTCAGGCACTATGATGATGATACAGGATTGGAATACAGGGTCAGAAAGAAACAGGTAATACTGTCAGGAAGTTCACAATCTAGGGCAAAGAGACAGACCCTAGCATCTTGGGAGGAGGTCTGGTATATCGAGTCAAAACATAATTGAGGAAAACCCATGTTCTGAAACAGTCCAGTTTGGAAATAGACATGATGGTAATTCAAATTTCCCTTATTGGCCTAGCTTCTATGAAACTGAAAGTCAGATAGATCATCCCCTATAGCATATGTCCTTATTTTAAAAACCAGAATTTAAAATATAGGTCTCCTCCCAGTCTATTAGAACTTGACATTCACTTGCAGATTTGCAACTCTACTGGGCAACAAGATTTGTGGTGGAAGAAAAAGTATCTTGTGTGGTCATGGACCATAAAGAGCTATAGGTAAACTCTTGAAGTGAGATCAAGAGTTGTAGGTTAAAGCAGAGCTATAAATTGTCTCAGATACATTTAGCTATTCTTAACTAGGGGGCTGTCCACCAGCTGCATTACAATGACCTGGGAAGCTTTTAAGAAATATGAATTCCAAGTCCTATCTCTGGAGATTAAATTCCAGGAAAGATAACATGGGATCTGAGTAGCTACATATTTTTTAAACTTTTCAAGGGATTCTGATGAGCAGTCAGATTTGGAAACTACTGCACTGGAGATAAACATTATTTTCCAGAGTAAGAAAATGAAGCCATGTAGGCAGTCTATCAGAGCTGCACAAGATGAGTAATGGCCAGACACTAAAATTTGGCTAAGGGCTTTGCACATTAATTAAAGAACAGGACTTAGAGCTATTCTAGTAGCTATAAGCATCCAAGTGCACAGAGAAGGCCAAAGGAAACCTATGCCTCTTTCAAATTGGCAAACATTGGGTCTTGAGAGATATCCCCTCATTGATAGATGAGGAAACAAAGAAATATTGCCAGTCTAGAGAATATAAAAGCATTCTGTAGCATAAGAAAAGGTGAAAAATACCCTGAAAATTGAGAGGAAAAGTCAACTTCAGAAAAAAAAAAAAAGTTTTCTATAAAAAATAGAACGTCATAAGTTATATTCTTCAACTCAATAAAATAAACATAGCTTCTATGAAACATGGTTTAAAGATCATAAGGGGTTGAATGGGCTGAAAGCTGAGACTGAGAAATAAATGAAAAATTAGGTTAAAAACACAAATATAGAATTGAAATTTGAATTGAAAATTGTGTAATGTAAAATCCATATTGCCTAAAATTGAAAATTTTATAGATGGAAAACTGTAAATGGTTTCCAAGAATGCAGATCAAAAAGCAAAGATGACCATGATGAGAGAAGAGATGATAAATAGAGAGTACAGTATGCTGAGATCAAAATTATGACTAACACGTGTATTGGAAACTGAAAAGGCGTAAAAGAAAAACAAAAATATAATAGAAGAAAATGTTCCTGTATCTTAACAAAGGCTACATGTTATTGAACAGGGTCTTCCATTTAGACAGAAAAATAAGGTAAAAGACCCTTAGACTTTTCATGGTAATAGCTAAATAGAGATAATAGTGTCAAATATATTTTTTTAAAAAGTTAAAATTTTTATAAAATTATAGAATAAACACGGGTCAGCTATTTACTGGATGCAGCAAAACAATAAATCTGGTTCATGGGAGAGTTGGAGAAACTGAATATATATAGTGTCTGAAAAAAATGTTGAACAGTGATTGCTGTTCTAAGAAACATAACTGATTAATGTTCTACCAAGCAATGAAACTTCAATGTTTGGATTGATCTTCCTAATGGACAGAAATATTTGCATCTCTACAGGATAGGAATCTACAAGTCAATGTGTAACTTCATAAAATTGTGGCCCTAATTAATCATATATAGGAAGTCTAACAAAAAATATACCCCCAGGAAACTAAACAATCCTTGAATGGGTCTGTTAGACAATGCCCAGCATTTTTAAAGCATATACAATAATCCTTTTAATTTACTTCTAAGTCCTGAATAATTTCTTTTAACCTTAGTGATAGTAAATAATCTCACAGGTCATTCTTGATCACAAAAAGGCTGGCCACAGATTCCTAGAAGGATCTTGTGAGCATTGGATTTAAACATGAAATACAACCTTATTCCTGACGGCCGGTTTGTCATACCTGATTGAATTAGATTTATGCTCAGACAGAACTCTCCAGTTATAGCCCTGATTGCCAAATAAGATTCTCACTGAATATTTGACCATAATTATTTTGCCAGTGAAAGTAAAAAACTCAGTAAAAATGTTTGCTGATGAATTCTTTCTGGTCAGGAAGAACACAACATCATTTAAAGGGTGTTTTTATTTCTGTTATAAAAGCTTAGACTACTAATTTGATAACTAAAGATAAATCAAAAAGAAATATAAAGGATGTCCTCAGATTCCCATAAAAAATATATAGGGAACATTGAGAATAACACCTACTGATAATATTCCAGGACAAACAACCACAATTTGCCTTCATTAGTTCCTTTGGTTCTGCGTAATTAATTCTTGCTTGACTGGAACTTTAGTTAGCAGTCTGCTTTCATAAAGTCAGCTGCTTCTACACTATAAATAGGCCTGAAAATATGATTTGTCCCCTGGTGCTGTGTGACAATTGCCTACATGATGTTAGTTAGGACCTTCCACCCAAGATTATTCTTCTAAGTATACATAGTTAAGAGTACCTAGCAGAGTTCTTTCCACAAGATTCATAAAATGCCCATCTTCATTGAAGATTCCATTTCTATCCTGTAGCTTATAAAATAAACTGCAGGCAGGCATGAGGGGAAAGTAAACCACTTATTGATGATAGTAATGCATGTCACAGTAACCCATGATATCAGAATAAAGGAAAGGAAAATTTTCTATTAGAGCCTACCATACGTAACTATTTCATAAGGATCTGACCAATGTTTGTCCTGTAGGAAAGAACATATTATGATCACTGTATGCATTGACGAGTCTCCAGGTCCTTTAATCTATCCTGAAAAAATGCAATCTAATATATATTTCTATTAATAACCTTTCATCTGAACAAAATTAACCTGGAGAAGGATGAGTTTCTTTTTTTGTGAAATGTAGAATATTTTGAATTGTGTTGAGTTATTTCAAAAATATGATGCAGACTTCTAATTTCTGGTCCAGCACATAAGAAGTTTGGAAGTTTCCACTCCATCCTAACAGCTTAACAAACAAAAATCAACAACTCTTCTAAATGTCTAAGAGAAGTGAGGTCTTAGAGCAAACTGCTGCTCCCAAAATTAGAGAGATAGACTAGCAAATACAGAGAATCACAATGTACTGTCTCAGAAACCCACGAGAAAAAACCTCCACAAAACCACTGACAGGATAGGGAAACCTGAACTATAATTGATGAATTGCTGGGGGCTCGTTGTGGACAAGCCTGAGAGATAAAAACTCCAGAGGGACCCAATAATGGGGAGCTCCAACAACTTTGTGAGTTGTATCTTCTAGAGCTCTATCAGGTTCTCAAGGTGATTGCCCGGGAAAATCCCCTCATGTTTCCCATAGGAGGAGAGGAAAAGGAACCATTTTGAAATATTCCACAGCATTCTGTTCATCCTAATAAAGTGTGCCCCCAGGAGAAACTAATTAACTGGAGCCAAATCTGCTGGAGTTTTATCAGAGTTTAATTGCCCTAGGAGAAGGGAAATAGTTAACTCTAGCTAGCTTTGGCATTCACTTGGAGAAGAGAAATATCCCACCCCAGCCCACTCTAGCCATCCTGTCCCACTCAAGGAGGAATGAGTGGGGAGAACCAAGAAGCACATGTAAAGTCCACAGTCTAGAGGCGTAGTAGCCTCACTGAAAAACTGAAGCCTAATCTAGGAATATAGAATACTTCCCCTCCCCCAATATCTTACTAGCATATCTAAAGGCCTATTTACAGCAATTCCTTTTACCCAATACATCATATCTGTCTCTCAAGAAAAAAATTGCAGGGTATATAAAAAGGCAAAAAATCATAGCTTGAAGTAAGCATCAGAACCAGTCTCAGACTGTGATTGATATACTAAGGGCTCTAATGGATAAAGTAATCTGCATTTTAGAACATACGAGCAATGTAAGCAGAGAGATGGAAATTCTAAGAACCAAACAGAAGTTCTAGAGATCAAAAATACTGTAACATAAGTGAAGAATGCCTTTAATGGACTTAATAGTAAATTGGACATGGCTAAAGAAAGAATCTCTGAGCTTGAGGATCTCTCAAAAGAAACTTCCAAGACTGAAAACAAAGAGAAAAAAGACTGGGAAAGAAAAAGCAGGACAGAATATCTAAGAATGGTGGGACAACTACAAAAGGTATGACATGTGCTTAATGGAATACTAGAAGAAAGAGAGAAAGGAACAGAAGAAATGTTTAAAGCAATGATCACTGAGAATACCCCCAAATTAATATCAGATATGAAACCTCAGAGAACACCAAGCAGGATAAATGCAAAAACAAACACACAAAAAAACTATACCTAGGTATATCATTTTCAAACTACAGAAAATAAAAGACAAAGAAAAAAAAAAAAAAAAAAAAAAAAAAAAAAAAAAAAAAAAAAAAAAAAAAAAAAAAAAAAAAAAAAAAAAAAAAAAATTTTAAAAAAAAAAAAAAAAAAAAAAAAAAAATTGAGGAGATTTGTTGTCAGGGCAACTGCCTTGCAAGAAATATTTAAAGAAGTTATTTTAAAGTTATTTCAATTGAAGGAAAAAATATATGGGTCAGAAACTAAGATCTACATTTAACAAGGAAGAGCACCTGAGAAGGAATAAGTGAAAGTAAAATTAAAATGTCTATCTTTCTGTATTCTTGACTTGTCTAACAAATAATAGTTTGTTCAAAATAATAGCAACAATGCACTCAATTATGAGTTATATATACGTATGTGTGTGTGTATATATATATATATGTATATATATATATACTCATATATGGTGTATGAGTGAAATGAATGACAGCAATTATACAAGGGACTAGAGGGAGGAATTAAGATTATTTT
>RJWK010062020.1:0-12918 GCA_004363435.1 Platanista minor
AGATGTAATACCATTATTTAAAAGAAGCCAGGAGAAAAAAAAAAAAAAGGATTATTTAATAAATGATGTTGAGGGCTTCCCTGGTGGCGCAGTGGTTGAGAGTCCGCCTGCCGATGCAGGGGACACGGGTTCGTGCCCCAGTCCGGGAAGATCCCACATGCCGCGGAGCGGCTGGGCGCGTGAGCCATGGCCGCCGAGCCTGCGCGTCCGGAGCCTGTGTTCCGCAACGGGAGAGGCCACAACAGTGAGAGGCCCGCGTACCGCAATAAATAAATAAATAAATAAATGATGTTGGGTAATCAGCTAGCTATATGGGAAAACAAAAGCAACACAGAAAAACAACAAAATTTTAACTAGATTCCTATTATTCCTAAACCCCTTCTCCCAAATTATAAATGGATTTTTTTAATGTAAAAATTGAAGCCACTAAACCGTTATTTCTTAGGTTGAGTTTAGTGGTTATTTTATTATTGTCCTCTATAACCCACATATAGGTTATGTTTATTCTTTTGTATATGACGGCTATTTTATTATTTATTTATTTATGTATTTATTTTGCAGTACTCGTGCCCCTCACAGTTGTGGCCTCTCCCGCCGCAGAGCACAGGCTCCGGACGCGCAGGCTCGGCGGCCATGGCTCACGGGCCCAACCGCTCTGCGGCATGTGGGATCTTCCTGGACCGGGGCACGAACCCACGTCCCCTGCATCGGCAGGCGGACTCTCAACCACTGCGCCACCAGGGAAGCCCTGTTCCGTTTTTTTTAGAACACAGTTTGGCGATTTCACGATCTGTAAAAATGTTAAATACCCATACCCTCTGACCCAGCGACTCTGCTTCTAGAAAGCCATTCTACAAATAATCTTGCACAAATGTACAAAAATATATACAAAAAGGCTTGCAAGTAAAAAAAAAAAAAAAAAGCTTGCAACATGATTTATTATAGTGAAAACCTGGAAAAAGCCAAACATCCATCAACAAAAAATGTTTAAATAAACTATGGTACAAACATACAATGGAATACGTTACAAGTTTCAAGAAGAATGCGGTAAATCTGAATTGATAATGAATGGTAGCTGGGATTCAGAGTTAAATGAAAAAAGCCAGTCACAGAACAATTACGTAAAGTATAATTCCATTTGTATTTTTTAAAAGGACAAATTTGTATCTGTTTCAAATCGTCTAGAAACTTATCCACCAGGCGTGGAACAGAAAGCAAGGAGCGAACAGGAGACTGACTTTTGACTTCATTCAACTCTGTTCTTTTAAAATTTTTTTTGTTCGTATCAAGCATGTATAATTTTTATCATTAAAAAAAAAAATTCAAATTCTTTGAACGTATGGCCGGTAACTAGCCTTCCTAATTCATCAGAAGTACTCAAGCTTTAGAACAAGTAAATTATTTTCCCCTGAAATGCCTTAAGCGAAACTATGGTACTTTATCAAGCTTGGTAACAGACGGAAGCTTGTTTCTAGGCATTTTCTTTGAATTTGCCTTCCAAGTTTATGTAGTGCAAATACCAGCCAATAATGAGCTTCACCCCACCCACCACAGCACCTTTCGGTCCAGCCACCAGCAGTGCTGGCTACTTACTCCCCACAGCAGCCCCTCTTTCTGCAGGCGCTCAGCACTCACATACCCACAGTGGGTTTATACTTACCCTTCTTCCTCAGGCCGAATAAGTAAGCGGTGGTAGCCTTTGAAAGTCCCTGCACTGAATTGGAATGGAGCAGTGTGTGAGTACTGTGGGCTTACTGCACATTGCAGGAGGCATATGTCATGCATGCCAACACATGCAAAAGGGAAACAGCCTTTCCCCCGACTCCCAAAAAAGGATCAAAATCAGAAACCTTCCTTTGTTTGGACATGACTAATTGTGGACAGCAATTAAGGTTCTCCATTCAACTCCAGACTCAATGAATTTTCTTTCGGCCAGAGTAGAAGTGGGTCTGTTGACCAGTGGAGCGTGCTCTTCTCTGAGTCACGCTTAGCCAGCCAATGTCACAGTGTGCTGTCCGAGGGAGGGCACAAGGGTGCCTTTTGGATGAGATCTAAACCGCAAATCTGACTTCTGACCACTTGCGTTGATTGAAAAGTCACACAGGGCTTTGTGAAAGAATGAAGGGGAGGAGATGCTGATTTTCATTGTCTTGGCCTAATTCCAAGTTTGATCATTAGCTGTCGCCTCCTTTGTCTCCCTGCCATCTCAGTGAGACGTGCCATTCCACACTTCCTGCTATAAACAGCTGTCCACTGTTAACTGAGCGAGCCAAAGAGCCAGCAAATTCCACCCTGGGGAAAACTGAATTTCAAGATTAACATATCCTCTGCATCTATTGATAAATTACTTTGGTTTACCTTGGAGGGAAGGTGTAGTTTTCTAGGGAGAATAAGGGCATAGTAATGGGGAGCTGAAAATTATCCACAGGGCTTCCCTGGTGGCGCAGTGGTTGAGAGTCCGCCTGCCGATGCAGGGGACGCGGGTTCGCGCCCCGGTCCGGGAAGATCCCACATGCCGCGGAGCGGCTGGGCCCGTGAGCCATGGCCGCCGAGCCTGCGTGTCCGGAACCTGTGCTCCGCCACGGGAGGGGCCGCAACAGTGAGAGGCCCGCGTACCGCAAAAAAAAAAAAAAAGAAAGAAAGAAAATTATCCACAAACCCTATTTTGTCTAAATGGTGAACAAAGAAGGCTGGCATGGATCACAAAGGAGCCCTCGGAAAGAGAAGTCCAAAGAAAATATATTTTAGATTCTACTGTATTATTTGGGGGACCCAGAATTCAATCTTACAACACTGATGTGGCAGGTGCTATATGCCACCAAAATTCATTTTTTCAATCCAAGGCATATACACACACAGAGAAAACAGTCAAGTAACTCATAACCCAGAAGAAACAGCAAAATTCACCCTCTGTCATCCAGCTTTGGTGTCTAAGTTGGACATGTCTGGGGCACTCATTTTAATGCCTCTCTCCCTTGAACACTTAAAGCATCTATATTTCAAAATATCTACATTCCTGGCCCTCTCAACCCCAGTTGCCTCCTTCTAATACTCCAACTTCCAGATAAATTCTTCTATGTTTACTTTTTCCATCTTAAAAAGAGCATTTTAACTTGGAAGCATTCAGGATGTCCTTCAATAAGCAAATGAATAAACGGGTACATCCATTCAATGGAATATTATTCAGCAGTGAAAGGAAATAAGCTATCAAGCTACAAAAAGGCATGGGGGAACCTTAAAGGCATTACTAAGGGAAAGAAACCAATCTCAAAAAAGGCTACATGCACACTGTTTAATTCCAACCATATGACATTCTGCAAAAGGCAAAACTACGCTGAAAAAGACGTTCTGGAAAAGGAAGTAGAGAGATCAGTGGTTGCCAGGGATGGAGGAGGAGGGATGGATCGGTGGAATACAGGGGACTTTTAGGACAGTAAAAACTATTCTGTAAAATACTATAAGGGTGAGGTCATTTCAAAGAGGGCTGATGGGACCAAATCCAGGAGCTGTTTACGCTGTGACCAAAGACTGAGTTCTCCACTAGATATAATAGTCACTTGATAGTGCTATGTTTTCCGGATGGAGATACAAGCCACTCATACCCATGATTAGTGATGTGGGAAGGTAAAAATAAATTTAAATATCTTCCAACTTAAAAAAAAAATACTATAAGGGTGGATACAAACCCACAGAATATGCAATGCAGAGTGAACTCAATTGTAAACTATGAACTTTAGTTAATAATAATGTATCAATAGAGGTTCATCATTGTAACCAATGGACCACACTAATGCAAGATGTTAATAACAGGGGAAACCGGGGTGGGAGTGAAAGGGTATATAGGAGCTCTGTACTTTCTGCTCAATTTTGCTGTGAACCTAAAACTGCTCTAAAAAATAAAGTCTATTTATTTTTTTTTAAAGAGCGTTTTAGTTCTGTTCTTTGTGTTGCAAAGAATGGAGGCTCAGCATCTCAAGGAACTGGGGGTTTACTACGTGCAGATGTTCCCATACGGAAGCCGGTCAAAGCTGAACCGTGTGACATCAGGAAAAGGAGGGACTAGAAGCAGGGCCACAGGAAGGTCAGGACCCCCAGCTCTCTCCACCGGGAGCATCACTGGCCCACTATTCTCATCTTTCCCACCAGCTGACCTCCTCACCCTCTACGGTTTAGCTTTTCTTCACTTCAAAGAGTCTGCTCTCCCTCGTAATTCCTGCTTTCATGGGGCCTCTCCCAGATTCTCTGGTTTTTCTGGAACTTATGACTTATCAGCTACAGCTGCTTCTGCCGGCTGCCTCACGACTTTAGTATTTCCTACTTAAAATTCCTGAGAGTGAAAAACCTAACTGGTCCAGTTCATCATTTTAGACCTGGTCCTGTCCTGGTCCCTGGCCCCCTGTGGGGTGCAAGTAGCAGCAGAGGGATGAACAGGGGTGAAGGGTGTCCCACGGTGAAAACCCCAGGAACTCTGGTAGAGCACCTTCCCTGATAAGCCTAACATCCAGAGCATGCTTTTGGAATGGCTTGTGCCAATCAATCAATCAATCAATCAATAAAAAGAAGAGTAAAATTGAACCTTAGCAACTAAGTAATTCAACTTTTTTTTTTTTGGCTGTGTTGGGTCTTCGTTCCTGCGCTCGGGCTTTCTCTAGTTGTGGCGAGCGGGGGCTACTCTTCGTTGCGGTGCGCATGCTTCTCATTGCGGTGGCTTCTCTTGTTGCGGAGCACAGGCTCTAGGTGCGCGGGCTTCAGTAGTTGTGGCTCGTGGGCTCTAGAGCATAGGCTCAGTAGTTGTGGTGCATGGGCTTAGTTGCTCCGCGGCACGTGGGATCTTCCCGGACCAGGGCTCGAACCCGTGTCCCCTGCACTGGCAGGCAGATTCTCAACCACTGAGCCACCTGGGAAGCCCTCAACACAGTTTTTAACAGTAACTTTTACAAGGGACCTTTGGCCTTTCTGATAGAGAAAACCCAAAAGGAGCAGACACAAGTGACAGAATGTTCACATTCTCTTGAACCGATACAAATTTCATAAGGATTATCCCAGCACATTCCCCCCCAGCAAAGGCCTTCTAGCCAACCTGCAAAAGAGCCCCATCACCTTCAAACTAACAGCAAATTCTTACTACACTCAAGGAGAGGAAAGAGAAAGCCAAGAAAAACGAAGACGGATCTTTACACTGAAGCACCATCTACCCCATCTGACCTAGTAATATGTGATTAATTTTCATCCCAAGGTAAAAGAAAGAGTCTAGGGTTAGTAAACCAGTGAGAGGTGACAAAATGACTTTCTCCCAGGACATAAAAACTTTGAGTAAGTTGATTACCGCAAATACAAGAAAGGAATTTAAGCCCCAATAATTAAGAATAAAATCGAGGAAAAAGAAACTAATGAAAGCAACAGGCTCATAGATCATGGCCAGCAGAGGTAAAGACATACAAACTGGGAATTCCCTGGCGATCCAGTGGTTACGACTCTGTGTCTCCACTGCAGGGGGCCTGGGTTCAGTCCCTGGTCAGGGAACTCTGATCCACATGCTAAGATTTGCATGCTGCGTGGTGTGGCCAAAACAAACAAACAAAAAACAAAAAAAAACAAAAACAGACATACAACAAACACACCACAAAGGGAGATACTGTGATAGAGAAAACCAAGGTTGATAGTTACCCAGTTGTGTTTCACAAAATCTTACAAGTCAGTTATATCTCAATTTTAAAAATTAAAATGTATTTAAAATAATTTTTTAATCTTTCAGATTTTTTTAAACTTTTTTAGGAGCCTGTGATAATATACTAATGGAAAGGCACTCCCAAATCCAATATAGACATCAAATAATGTGGTTTAAAAACTCAGATGTGAAATGCAAAATTAAGAAATTTTAGAGTCAAATATGTGAGAAGTTTCAAAAAGGACAAAGTGTTCAAAGACACATTTGACTAAAATAATATCAAGGACTGTTTACTTTCCACGGTCAATCTGTGCACCTTCTCCCTTGCATATACCCTCAGCAACATCTCCCCTCTAGCTTCCTAATGTTTCCTGGGCAAACCCACAGCCGTGGTGATAATTCCATCTTGCACCTGCACCTGTCCAGCCAAATGAGGCTGGCATCACACCGCCTGCTTTCATTTTAAATTCATGACCACAAACCTCAAGTGGCTTCTTAAATGCCCTTGGCAATCATATAATACTAACCCAGGTTAATTTCTCTCCTAATTTTCTTGCCTGTGATTTCACACCCTCTCCTCTGTCCTCAAGCCTCCAACACCTCCTTCCTTCTTTCCAGGTTCATCTTGGGTATTGATGCAATTAGCAGAGAAACACCGCAGACTGCCCACTCCCATCCATCTATCCATCTCTAAGCCCCCCCACATTCTGGCTTCCTGGCTGCTATTACAGATGAATCACCTGTGGTGCTGTCAAAGCCCAACCCTCTGCTCGTGCCCTCGATCCCATCCCCTCTCATCACTCGAGGATATCACTCAGCAACTTGCCCCTCTCTCTGCTACATCCATTTCTTGCTGTCTGCTAGATCATCCTCATTAGGATACAAGTAAGACAGTTTTTCTTCCACCTTTGGCCTTCTGTTGACCACACTTTACGTGTTATATACTCCCCCATTTCTTTGTTCCCTTTTGAAGCAAAACACTTTCAAAAGAATGGTCTATACTTGCTATCTCCAATTCCCTTTCTCCCATTCTCTCTTTTTAAAAAAATATTTATTTATTTAGGCTGCATCGAGTCTTAGTTGTGGCACACAGGATCTTTGTTGCAGCATGCAGGATCTTTTAGTTGCAGCACATGGATTCCTAGTTGTAGCATGCGGGAGCTAGTTCCCCAACCAGGGATCGAACCTGGGCCCCTGCATTGGGACCCCGGAGTCTCACCCACTGGACCACCAGGGAAGTGCCCCTCCCATTCCCTTTTTTTTTTTTTTTTTGCGGTACACAGGCCTCTCGCTGTTGTGGCCTCTCCCGTTGCGGAGCACAGGCTCCGGACGCGCAGGCTCAGCGGTCATGGCTCACGGGCCCAGCCGCTCCGCGGCACATGGGATCTTCCCGGACTGGGAGTACACCGGCAGGCGGACTCTCAACCACGGGGCCACCAGGGAAGCCCCCCCATTCCCTTTTAAATCCACTCCAATCTCACATTGACTCAACCTCTCCACAAAAACTTTTCCTCTCCAAGTCACCATGAACTCCACGTTACTAGAAAGAAGAGTCAATTCTCTGTCCTCCACTTTCTTGATCCAGCAGCAGTATCTGAGACAACTGACTACCATCTCTTTCCTGGGGAACTAAGATCCCACAAGCCGCACGGCCAAAAAAAAAGAAAAACCTGAAGTAAATATGAAAAAAAGAACATTTTCAAAATCTAACTATTATCTCCTGTACTCAAGGAAAAGTTTTGTTTTGTCTGTTTGTTTGTTGTTTTTGTTGTTGTTTTGGCTGCCCTGCATGGGATATGGGATCTTAGCTCCCCAACCAGGGATCGAACCCGTGCTCCCTGCAGGGCAGGCATGAAGTCTTAACCACTGGACCACCAGGGAAGTCCTCAAGGAAAAGTTTAAAAAAATATTCAAGGAATCACTTTGCTGTACACCTGAAACTACCACAATATTGTAAATCAACTATAGTTCAATTTTTAAAAATTCAAGAAAACAATTACTAGTCACAGAATCCTCATACTATTACAAAAAGCCACTTTCTCTTTCTCCTCCGTATTTTTAAAGACAAATCCCAGCACTCAGTTTACAAAGACCTTTCACCAGTAGTGATAAGCTCAGCAACAGATAAGAGAAGTGATAAGTGCCCTTCCCAGTAAACAACACTTCCATTTGCTTTGCATAGGATCTCAAAGCTGAACTTAATGGGATTTAGGATCCAGTTTAGGAAACAGCTATTTGAAATGTATCCCTGTTCAGTATGGAGAAATTTTCATCTGGCTTTAATCCCCATGAAGAGGCTTTGGTATCAGTGCTTCTAATCACCCTGGGTGCACAGTGCTTCTGATCGCCCTGGGTGCACCGTGGACAGCTAATACCTTCAGTTTATATCACTTTTTTTAAACTGATATTTTGATCTTTGAGGGTAAGTATAAACATCTATAAATCAATAAAATGGTACTCGTGGAAGTAAGCACAAATGATACAGCAATGGTCTCATTTTGTCATGGCTGTTAGCACTGATCTAGAGCCTCAGGATGGTATAAACATACAAATATCATTAAACGCAAGGTGAGAAAAATACAACATTAACAGAAGCCAAGTACTTCAAATCCATTAAAATTTATCTTAGAATCTCATAATATTTCATGACAGTAGAACCTTCACAATCACCTAGTCAGACTCTTTGGTTTCAGAATCTTAAATATTATTGGTGACTGTTTTGGGTTGAATTGTGTCCCTCAGAAAAGATATTGAAATCCTAACCCCTGCTACCTCAGAATGTGACCCTGTTTGGAAGAAAGGTCATTGCAGAGGTAACTAGTTAAGTGAGGTCATACTGGAAGATACTGCTTTGGGAAAGATCTCTGGTGTTCTCCTTCCTTGCTGTAAGTACTAATAAATCCCTCCTTCTCTTGGGGAAAAAAAAAAAAAAAGATGAGGTCATACTGGAGTGGGATGGGTACCTAATACAATATGACTGTTGCCCTCATAAGAAGATGGGGCCACGTGAAGACACAGACACTCAGGGAAAATGCCATGGGAAGATGGAAGCAGAGATCCCATGATGTGTTTACAAGCCAAGGATCACAGGGATTGCTGGCCATCACCAGAGCTAGAGAGAGGCATGGAACAGAGACCTATCACAGCCCTCAAAAGGAACCAACCTTGCCAACACCTTAATATTGGACTTCTAGCCTCCAGAGCTGCAAGAAAATAAATTTCTGTTGTTTTAAGCCACCCAGTTTGTGGCACTTTGTTGCAGCAGCCCTAGAAAACTAATAGAATGACCCCAAGAGCTTTTGTTTAGGTGGGGTTTTACCCTCTGATATTTATTGCATTCTGTGTCTTTGAAACACAAGAATGTGCAAATGCACATTCCATTGACTGTCAGAGCAATGGCATCATCACAGGTCACATAGCCTCTGGAAAACTCCACTGTACACTCATGGCAGGGAGGGAGTGAAAAAGGCAAATTACATCTTATTTTGTTGCAGAAATAGTTTTGACCCCACAGACCCCAAAAAGGGTCCCCAGACCTCACTTTGAGAACTGCTGACTAATCCAAATTTTGTCTTTGTTACGAGAGGAAACTGAGGCTCAATGATGGGGAATTGGCCTCCCTCCTCTTGGCCTAAATAGAGTTCCAGCTTCCAGTTCCAGCTTCCATGTGGGTGTTCCTAGAATCACACAGCCATGAACAAATGTTTATGGGGGGTAGGGGAGGGAAGACAAGTAACTGGTGTGAAGCCAACTAGTTAGTCCAGACTAGATGCTGCTCTAGACTTTGTTCCATCACTAAGCACAGACTCTTTTTATTTTATTTTATTTATTATTATTATTATTATTATTATTTGGCTGCATTGGGTCTTCATTGATGCATGTGAGCTTTCTCTAGTTGTGGCGAGCAGGGGCTACTCTTCGTTGTGGTGTGCGGGCTTCTCATTGTGGTGGCTTCTCGTTGCAGAGCATGGGCTCTAGGCAAGTGGGCTTCAGTAGTTGTGGCACACAGGCTTCAGTACTTGTGGTGCATGGGCTCAGCAGTTGTGGTTCGTGGGCTCTAGAGCACAGGCTCAGTAGTTGTGGCACACAGACTTAGTTGGTCTGCGGCAGGTGGCAAGCACAGGCTCTTTACTTTTTTTTCTTTCAATTTTATTGAAGTATAGTTGACTTACAGTGTTGTGTTAATTTCTGCTGTACAGAAAGGTGATTCAGCTATGCATATATTCTTTTTCATATTCTTTTCCATTATGGCTTATTACAGGATTTTTTTTTATTTTTTCGGTATGTGGGCCTCTCACTGCTGTGGCCTCTCCCGTTGTGGAGCACAGGCTCCGGATGCGCAGGCTCAGCGGCCATGGCTCAGGGGCCCAGCCGCTCTGCGGCATGTGGGATTCTCCCGGACCGGGGCACGAACCCACGTCCCCTGCATCGGCAGGCGGACTCTCAACCGCTGCACCACCAGGATATTGAATATAGTTCCCTGTGCTGTACAGCAGCACCTTGTTGTTTATCCATCCCATATATAATAGTTTGCACCTGCTAATCCCAAACTCCCATTCCTCCCCTCCACATTGATAACCACAAGTCTGTTCTCTATATCTGTGAGTTAAGCACAGGTCCTTTAAACGGGTTTGTGCACAGCACTCATTTATTTTAAAAAGTGATTTAAAGAGCATGGTCCACATTTTAACCCAGGAGCAAATGCTTATTCCCAACATTTAAGAACACATCTGACTCTGATGCCACAGAACCCCCGAGATTATATGAAGAAAATGTGAGTGTGTGTGAGCATATGCATAAAAGTGTGTGTGAGCACCTGGCACATACACTTTTTGCAAGGGAGGAGGATCCATAACACTCGTTTCGAAGGGGGTCCAAGGCTCAAAGAAGGTGACACACCACTGCAAAAAGTCAGGACTCCCCTGGTGGTGCAGTGGTTAAGAATCCACCTGCCAATGCAGGGGACACAGGTTTGAACCCTGGTCCAGGAAGATCCCACATGCCGCAGAGCAACTAAGCCCACGCACCACAACTACTGAGCCCATGCACTGCAACTTCTGAAGCCCGTGCACCTAGAGCCCATGCTATGCAACAAGAGAAACCACCGCAGTGAGAAGCCCATGCACTGCAACAAAGAGTAGGCCCCGCTCACCATGACTAGAGAAAGCCCACACGCAGCAACGAAGTTCCAACACAGCCAAAAGAATTTTTTAATTAAAAAAAAAGAGGGTGCTTCCCTGGTGGTGCAGTGGTTGAGAGTCTGCCTGCCGATTCAGGGGACGCGGGTTCATGCCCCGGTCCGGGAAGATCCCACGTGCCGCGGAGCGGCTGGGCCCGTGAGCCATGGCCGCTGAGCCTGCGCGTCCGGAGCCTGTGCTCCGCAACGGGAGAGGCCACAACAGTGAGAGGCCCGCGTACCGCAAAAAAAAAAAAAAAAGAGGGAAAGGTCATCCAAGGGGTGCCGACTTAGAGGCTTTCTCTCTCCACTGAGTGAGGACTTTGAAATCAAGCTGCTTCTCCCTTTTCTGCCCACAGGACAAGGCTTTGTGCACGGCTCTCCACTATGTGTGGATGGAACCTCCCTCAGTCTTGACCCTTTCACTCCACTCTCATGACATGAAAACAGCTGTGCATGAAACAGCCAATTCATTAAAACGTCATGTGAAGAATGACCTCCACCTGTGGTAGCCATCAAATAACAGAATAATTCAGGGCTGGAGAGGAAGGAGGGGGAACCAGGAGGCAGAGACCCTGCCCCTTTTGGTCCTTCAGTTTGCCCTAGAATGACCAAATGTTCATATAAACATGAATCCTGGAACAGTGATGTTTACAATTCTAAATATTTTAATACTTGAACCCATATATGGTGGACCTTGATGGACTAAACTCAGCTCTAGGTAACTAAAGGAAGCTTTTTCTAATTGGAAACAAACAGTAAATATATATATATATATATATTTACTTATATATAAAATATATGACATTTACAAATGCTTGTCTTCTTCCCTCCGACAGTATAAAGTTCAATTTCATGATAATCAGGTATCAGTCATTTGTCTTTGCAAGGTCATTAATCAGCTGCACTTCTCCAAATCACTTTTTTTTTTTTTTTTTTTTTGGCTGAGCTGGGTCTTCGTTGCTACGCGTGGGCTTTCTCTAGCTGCGGCGAGCAGGGGCTTCTCTTGTTGCAGAGCATGGGCTCTAGGTACATGGGCTTCAGTAGTTGCAGCACTCGGGCTCAGTAGTTGCTGTGCATGGGCTCTAGAGCGCAGGCCCAGTAGTTGTGTTGCATGGGCTTAGTTGGTCCACGGCTTGTGGGATCTTCCCAGCCCAGGGATCGAACCTGTGTCCCCTGCATTGGCAGGCAGATTCTTAACCACTGTGCCACCAGAGAAGTCCCAAATCACATTATTTTTGGAGGATTCTGAGCAGTGAAAATTAGCAGCTTGACTTCTCATCTAAACACCAAACTATGCAGCATAAAAACAATTTTTAAAAAACTTCAATTGAACAAATGTTTGAAATAACTCATCATTTATTTTTGTATATTTTGTGGCACAACAAAAAGAGGTCATGGCTGTTTCTGGAAAAGGAAATTTCTCTTCCAAGAAGCGTATTGGTTCACCTTTAAATTCACAAATGCAGAAAGTGCTTCTGGCCAATAAAGGTCTTTCCCCCTGAGTGGTATTTAATTGCATATCCCCCCAGATCCCTACTTATGAGTTCTGTTTATATCTTGCGGCAATAAAAAGGAGTTCTTTCTTGGTTTTTATCTGGTAAAATATTACCTTTTAGTTAAAGTATTTTGGTTTTGAGTCTAAAACAGTCTCTTTACGATGTCATAGAAGTTATAGGTTTTCTGATGGATGTCAAGACTATTAAGAATGAACATTATGATCATTACCCATCTCTATATTATGGTCCCCTCTATTTTATAGTTCATTATTTAATAGTGCTTATCTAAAAGGTTAAAATCTTTATAGGATCATTTGGTCATTCTTTTTTTTTTTTTTTTTTTGCTGTACACGGGCCTCTAAGTGTTGTGGTCTCTCCCATCGTGGAGCACAGGCTCCGGACGCGCAGGCTCAGCGGCCATGGCTCACGGGCCCAGCTGCTCCACAGCATGTGGGATCCTCCCAGACCAGGGCACGAACCTGCGTCCCCTGCATCGGCAGGCGGACTCCCAACCGCTGCGCCACCAGGGAAGCCCCGGTCACTCTTAACTTGGCTAATTTTTTTTTTTTTTTTTT
>RJWK010062021.1:0-12918 GCA_004363435.1 Platanista minor
CCTTCTAGGTGGTCACAGAGAACCAAGCTGATTTCCCTGTGCTATGCAGCTGCTTCCCACTATTTACCTATTTTATATTTGGTAGTGTATATATGTCCATGCCACTCTCTCACTTCGTCCTACTCTACCCTTCCCCCTCCCTGTGTCCTCAAGTCCATTCTCTACGTCTGTATCTTTATTCCTGTCCTGCCCCTAGGTTTTTCAGAACCTTTGTTTTTTAGATTCCATATAAATATGTTAGCATACGGTATTTGTTTTTCTCTTTCCGACTTATTTCACTGTGTATGGCAGACTCTATGTCCATCCACCTCACTATAAATAACTCAATTTCGTTTCTTTTTATGGCTGAGTAATATTCCATTGTATATATGTACCATATCTTCTTTATCCATTCATCTGTTGATGGACACTTAGGTTGCTTCCATGTCCTGGCTATTGTAAATAGAGCTACAATGAACATTGTGGTACATGACTCTGAATTATTTTCTCAGGGTATATGCCCAATAGTGGGGTTGCTGGGTCGTATGGTAGTTCTATTTTTAGTTTTTTAAGGAACCTCCATACTATTCTCCATAGTGTCTGTATCAATTTACATTCCCACCAACAGTGAAAGAGGGTTCCCTTTTCTCCACACCCTCTCCAGCATTTATTGTTTGTAGGTTATTTGATGATGGCCATTCTGACTGGTGTGATGTGATACCTCACTGTAGTTTTGATTTGGATTTGAATTTCTCTAATGATTGGTGATGTTGAGCATCCTTTTATGTGTTTGTTGGCAATCTGTATATCTTCTTTGGAGAAATGTCTATTTAGATCTTCTGCCCATTTTTGGATTGGCTTGTTTGTTTGTTTGTTTTTTATATTGAGCTGCATGAGCTGTTTGCAAATTTTGGAGATTAATCCTTTGTCAGTTGCTTCATTTGCAGATATTTTCTCCCATTCTGTCTTTTCATCTTTTTTATGGTTTCCTTAGCTGTGCAAAAGCTTTTAAGTTTCATTAGGTCCCATTTGTTTATTTTTATCTTTATTTCCATTCCTCTAGGAGGTGGGTCAAAAAGGATCTTGCTGTGATTTATGTCATAGAATGTTCTGCCTATGTTTCCCTCTAAGAATTTTATAGTGTCTGGCCGTCCTTACATTTAGGTCTTTAATCCATTTTGATTTTATTTTTGTGTATAAGACAGCTATTTTTTTTTTTTTTTTTTGCGGTACGCAGGCCTCTCACTGTTGCAGCCTCTCCCGTTGCGGAGCACAGGCTCCGGACGCACAGGCTCAGCGGCCATGGCTCATGGGCCCAGCCGCTCCACGGCATGTGGGATCTTCCCGGACAGGGGCACGAACCCGCGTCCCCTTCATCAGCAGGCGGACTCTCAACCTCTGCGCCACCAGGGAAGCCCAAGATAGCTATATTTTTAAATGTTGAGAAAATAAAAGGACCTGAATGGAAGTAAGTTTTCTATACTTGCTTCAAAGTGGTATGACGTTGATGCCAATAGACTATGTTAAGTTATATAAGTATAGAGAAATCACTAAGAACTATACAAAATGACATACTCAAAAATTCTGTATTTTAATAAGATAGATTGCTAAAATATGTTCAAGAAACCCACAGGAAGACAATACAAGAGAAACAAAGAAATTAGAAAGAGAGGAAACAGAAAACAAATGATAAAATGTAATCAATCTTTGCTTTATGAGAAACTGTCTTAAACGTAAATGCTTTAAACATACCAATTAAAAGATAAATAGACTTCAGATCAGAGAAAGTGGCTAGAGAAAAAGAAGGATGTTACATAATGGTAAAAGGACTAATCCAGCAGGAAGACATAAAGATCCTAAATGTGTCTGCAACAAATAACAGGGTAGCCTATTAGGCAAAAGCACTGTTACTAAAGAAAAAAGAAAAAAAATACATTATAGAAACAATTAATGCAATTTTATATTATGCTCCAAACCGTAAACAATATTATACTGCAAGTAGCATTTTATCTAAAAAAGTAGGCTTGAATCACCTGAATTAAAGTTATCTGAGTGCTTGTCAAAAATGTAAATATTTCATCCACATTTTAAACAGGTTCCCAGATAATCCCTTTGCAGGCTAAATTTTGAATCTTAAGAGTGAAGAATCATACATTTCACTCATTACTGAACAGGATTTATAATCCATGAAAAGACAGTTGGTATTAAAGAAAGAAAATGAGTATATTTGCAGCTGAGGTAGTAATAGGGTAAGGCCTTAGTGTGGATTCCATGTGAAACAGGCTGTTTTGGTCATCATGGACACACTTATGAACAGAGCAGGATGGAGAGAAGCAGGTGAGTGGAGAAAGTAGAAGGAAAAGAGAAGCATTGTACCAGGAGCCTCAGGTACATGGGAGGATCCTTCAAGGAGAGCACTCAAGCTGTGGAAGGGAAATAGTGAGATTTGGAAATCCAGTTGCTGTTTCTGTCCCTCCCTGTGATGAGCATGACAATGACACAGACTGGAACTGACTCAGTGAGACAGGAGATAGCAAAATAGCTTTCACTTTTAAGGTCTGAGGTTTTGGAAGCCCTCAGACATTTTGTAAATGTTATCCTTTAAGTAGGTTAGGACCAGTAAAATTTGGCTATCTTGTTAATGTGAACTCTGTTTATTGCCAAAGATAGACATCTAGTCATCAAATGACTGAAAAATGAATCCTAATGTGATGGAAATGATTTGTGAAAACTTACAGCATATCTTACAGAGAACTCCATATTCTAGTTTGAATAACTGAACTTTACAAAATTCAACAAACTAAGTCTACCATGTGTCATAGAAGGGCAATCTTTCTTAATGAATAAACAAAAGAAACTGTATTTTCAGAGGATGCAAAGGTACCGAGCTGTCTGTTTTGCAAAGCAGTATGAAGTTAAAAATACTGAAAGTAATAAAAAGTATTATGGCCTTTAAACTATTTTCATACTCTCTAAGCAAAAACAGTAACTTTAAAAACGGTCCCAGGTATAAAGACCCAAATCACCAAAAGTGGGGTAAGAGACAAGTTGATCAAGCCTCTGGCACTCTACTCAGCTTCAGTGTTATTGGCGAAGCCCCTGCCTTGCAGCAGCCTTGCCTTCGTCCAGCGGTATGAAGTGCACCGTGGAGAAGGACATCTGAAATGACACAGAGTGAGTCTACATATCAACCTCAGGAAGCAAAGAGAAGCCAAGTGATGGAGTTAATACATTTCTAGATAATCTTTTCCAAGAAGCCTTGACTGTCAGCTAATCATCAGAATAAGAACAATTTTATTCCCTTATTCAGATTGAAGAAGCAGTTGGCTTAGCTTAGAACTAACACTGAAGAGTATTTAGGGAGGAAATTAGAGAAAATACACTTTCAGTAAATATAGAAAATTTTGTGATGTAATCCCAGACAAGTTTGGGTTAAGTGATTTTTTGCATAATTAGGCTGAGTTTATCAGTTAACAAGACATAAGGGCACATTGTGTATATAGAAGTAATAAAATTATTCTTCTAGAGAAATGGCATCTAGGGCACTGCTCTGCATGCCCAGAATAAGCACTCAGGAACTATGCCTTTAATGAGTGGATGGCTTGGGGATGAAGACCTTAAGAGTGAAGACCTTCCTACTTGGAGTCCAGTTTGCACAATGACTTAAATAAACTATGAAAGTTCTATCAGGTTACTTACTTTTGTAAGATACATTTAGCATATGAAAGTGTTGCCTGAAAGATGAGCTGCCTAAAGAGAGAAAACAAAATTTAAAAGCAGAATTATTCAAGAGATTGCAGGTTAGATGGGTTTTTTTGGGGGGGGTTGGCAGTTAAACAGACCTAGAAACCTTAGGGGGCATAACTCAAGAGAGCCTATTTCTTGCTCAAACCAATGAGGATTGGGTAGCTTTCCTGGACAGCTCTTCTTGAGCCAGTGATTCAGAGACCTGGACTCCTTTCAACATGCGGCTCCACCATCTTGGAATCCTTCAGTTCCAGCTATTTAATCTGAGGAGAAAGAGCATGGAAGATTGTGCAGGATGTTTTATAGCCAGGTCTGGTCTGAAAGTAATAAATATTACTCCTTTTCACATTTCAGGGGTCAGATGCAAGAGAAGTTGGGAAACACAGAGATGTATATACAAAAGGGAAATGAAATATTTTTGTAAACATATAGTATTGGCTGTGCTGACCTCTTAAAAACTTGTATGAGGAAGGGTTCTTGCTTTCAAACATTGCTTAATCAGAGTAATGCATCTGAAGTAGGTGACCCTTTTAATGAATAGGGACAACCAGGAGGATAGAACTACAGCAGATGAGATAAGACTCTTCCAGGCACTTAAGACAAGAATGGGATGACTTTGTTTTTAAGATAAAAGTAGGTAGTATTGCTGAAATTTTTGGAGGGAGAGAAGATGGCAAATGAGATTATGAGGATGGTGAAATACTCCCAGGAGAAATGGAAGGGCAACTACTAAATTCCTTTAAAGATTTTGCCCTTTCTCCATGGATCAGAATTTGTCCCACATGGATTTCTGAGCATTCTCACAAATGTCTCTCTTGTGACATTTTCTTAGGCAGAATGAGAACTTTCCAAATTGTAGAAGAGTCTATCTTTAAAGTAGAGCTCTTGTCAATACCCACATAATTAAATTTGAACTTTAATAATATCTTGTCTGGGGCTTCCCTGGTGGCGCAGTGGTTGAGAGTCTGCCTGCTGATGCAGGGGACACGGGTTTGTGCCCCGGTCCAGGAAGATCCCACATGCCACGGAGTGGCTGGGCCTGTGAGCCATGGCCACTGAGCCTGTGCGTCCGGAGCCTGTGCTCCGTAACGGGAGAGGCCACAACAGTGAGAGGCCCACATACAGCAAAAAAAAAAGAATACTAATACTAACTCCATGTTATATGGGAGACCCTCTCCAGTTCTTAACAAGTTGTATAAGAATAGTGTTTATGATTTAAATGAGGCACCCAGCTTTTCAATAAAAACATTCTGGGATGGGCACTATTAATCTAGAGCCTCAGAGCTGGATTTCTTTCTCTTGTACTCATGGGTTATCACAGCAAGTGGAGATGGCACCAGTCAATACTCTCCTGTGAGATTTGTAAAGTAATTTTATGAATGAACCTTATGGAGTACACACACACACACACACACACACACACACACGCCCAAAACTGCACAATCAAGATTCTAGGATTTAATTTCCAAAGTCGCTCTGCTTTTTGCATCGTGAATAGTACATGTTCACATAGATAAACAGTTCAACCACTGTAACTAACTTAATTATCAACAGCTCCTTTTTCTGGAACTTTGCTTTAACTAGTTCAGCTATTTAACTGAACAAACCCCTTCATTCAGTCCAACTGGTTGAGCCATGTATGAATTTTAACCTAGACACAATTCTACAATTCTATATTTAATAAGATTTCTATAGTTGATAATATAGCTCTTATGGTTGATATACTTAAAATTCAGCAGAACTATGCATTTGATCTTCAAAAGTATCCAAAACCATTTATTTAAATACACAATCTTTCTACATAATAGACCTTAGTTAGTAGAGAGATCAACTGTGCATTTTTTTCTTTCCTCTCAAAATTATATAGTAAATATCTCTTTTAGGAGTATATGTGGAAGGGCTGTGCCTAGTAGCATAGGTGAACTCCACCCAGAGCTCATGGCCTTGCTTGGATCAGAGGTGGGGTTAGGAGCCTGCTAAAAGAGAAAAGGATCATTTATTTGCCTACATAAACATATATTCATTTAGTGTGTTTGTGCATAGACTATCCCTACCTGCAAAGAGGAGATCAAACACAATAGATTGCATGTTGTACAAAAACCGCACACATCTAAATCCATTTTTACTAGCGGTAGGTTAAATTTACTTTGCCTTAATGTATAACGCATCATCTGATTCATTTTAGTGACTGATCCATCCAGTCTCCATATCAGATTTATAGGAATATAGAGGAAATGCTTAGAATGAATCAATTGAAATGAAATATTGAAGAATAATCTGATCTTCAGATTTTATGAATGTGCTTTGTTTCATGGGAGCAAAAAAAAACCAGTGATAAATATAACATTAGCATTAGGAGTCACACCAAGCATTAAAAGCTTTAACAGGAAGGGCACTTGAAATAATTTAGTGCTGATAAACAGCACTGCAGGCGAATTGTTGGCAATTTGTGAGAAACCACAAATTTTAAAAGACTCACAGAAATCTTTCTAAACGTGTGTTATGCTGGAGTTGCAATAAGTTCATGGGGGTTCTCAGAAGAGTATTTTCAGAACTGGACATTTTGCCATGGTTAACAAGAAAGTCGTTTCAGTAAACAGTGGGAAGTCTGCCCACTTTAACAGTGTTCTGAGTCTGGATGGTGGCAAACCAAGACAGTGACAGCTCAGTCAAGCAAGGTTCTGATTCTTGATCATGGCAAACTATCACAAGTAGCAATTCTCTTTGCTACTAAAAGGTGGGAGGTGAATATAAGTAATAAATAAAGAAAAAAATCTTAAATTCTGGGTATAATTGATTATGTTTTCTCAGAATTCTTGTTCTCTCGTATTTTTTTTTACTACTTACCTTGAACAAATGCAAGACTCATTTTGATTACATGTCAGTTGATGTGAAAAATAATTCTTCAAATTATTCATTTCCCTAGAAAAATGAAAAGTATTGATAAATACCTTTGGGTGATGCATACTATTGAGTTTTTCTAATTTTTATTTTATATTGGAGTATAGTTGATTAACAATGTCATGTTAGTTTCATGTGTACAACATGTACACACTGCTATTTTTAAAATAGATAACCAACAAGGACCTACTGTATAGCACAGGGAAGTCTACTATTGAGTTTTTATATGAGGAATTCTCCATACAAAACTGAATACAATATCTGAGTCCATGGTTACTAGATAAGTGGCCAGGAATAACCCTTTTAAAATTTACTGAGGAGGAGCTTCAAGATGGCGGAAGAGTAAGATGCGGAGATCACTTTCCTCCCCACAGATATATCAGAAATACATCTACACATGGAACAACTCCTACAGAACACCTACTGAACACTGGCAGAAGACCTCAGACCTCCCAAAAGGCAAGAAACTCCCCTACGTACCTGGGTAGGGAAAAAGAAAAAAGAAACAACAGAGCCAAAACAATAGGGATGGGACCTGCACCAGCGGGAGGGAGCTGTGAAGGAGGAAAGGTTTCCACACACTAGAAGCCCCTTCGCGGGCGGAGACGGCAGGTGGCGGAGCGGGGAAGCTTTGGAGCCACGGAGGAGAGCACAGCAACAGGGGCACAGAGGGCAAAACTGAGAGATTCCCGCCCAGAGGATTGGTGCCGACCAGCGCTCACCAACCCTAGAGGCTTGTCTGCTCCCCTGCCGGGGTGGGTGGGGCTGGGAGCTGAGGCTTGGGCTTCAGTCAGAGCGCAGGGAGAGGACTGGGGTTGGTGGCGTGAACACAGCCTGAAGGGGCTAGTGCGCTGTGAGGGAGTTCGGGTAAAAGTCTGGACCTGCCGAAGAGGCGAGAGACCATTGTTTTGGGGTGCGTGAGGAGGGGGCAGTCAGAGCACCACTTAAAGGAGCTCCAGAGACAGTGCAAGCCGCGGCTATCACTGCAGACCCCAGACACGGGCATGAGACGCTAAGGCTGCTGCTGCCGCCACCAAGAAGCCTGTGTGTGAGCACAGTTCACTATCCACACCTCCCCTACCAGGAGCCTGTGCAGCCCGCAACTGCCAGGGTCCCGTGATCCAGGGACAACTTCCGTGGGACAAAGCGTGGTGTGCCTCAGGCTGGTGCAACGTTCCACTGGCCTCTGCCGCTACAGCCTCGCCCCGCATCCGACCCCTCCCTCCCACTGCCTGAGTGAGCCAGAGCCCCAGAATCAGCTGCTCCTTTAACCCCGTCCTGTCTGAGCGAAGAACAAACACCTTCAAGCAACCTTCACGCAGAGGCGGGGTCAAATCCAAAGCTGAAACATGGGAGCTGTGCAAACAAAGAAGAGAAAGGGAATCTTCCCCAGCAGCCTCAGGAGCAGCGGATTAAATCTCCACAATCAACTTGATGTACCCTGCATCTGTGGAATACCTGAATAGACGACGAGTCATCCAAAATTGAGAAAGTGGACTTTGGGAGCAAAGATATATATATTTTTTCCCTTTTTCTCTTTTTGTGAGTGTGTATGTATATGATTCTGTGTGTAATTTTGTCTGTATAGCTTTGCTTTTACCATTTGTCCTAGGGATCTGTCTGTCCATTTTTTGTTTTTTGTTTTTTGTTTTTACTTTTACAAATTTTTTTCATAATAATTTATTTTTTATTTTAATAATGTTACTTTATATTATTTTATTTTATCTTCTTTCTTTCTTTATATTTTTTCTCCCTTTTATTCTGAGCCGTGTGGATGACACGCTCTTGGTGCTCCAGCCAGGTGTCAGGGCTGTGCCTCTGAGGCAGGAGAGCCAACTTCAGGACTCTGGTCCACAAGAGAACTCCCAGCTCCATGTAATATGAAATGGTGAAAATCTCCCAGAGATCTCCATCTCAACACCAAGACCCAGCTTCACTCAACAATCAACAAGCTACAGTGCTGGACACCCTATGCCAAACAACTAGCAAGACAGGAACACAACCCCATCCATTAGCAGAGAGGCTTCCTAAAATCATAATAAGGCCACAGACACCCTAAAACACACCACCAGACATGGTCCTGCCCACCAGAAAGGCAAGATGCAACCTCATCCACCAGAAAACAGGAACTAGTCCCCTCCACCAGGAAGCATATACAACCTAGTGAACCAACCTTAGCCACTGGTGACAGACACCAAAAACTACGAACCTGCAGCCTGCAAAAAGGAGACCCCAAACACAGTAAGTTAAGCAAAATGAGAAGGCAGAAAAGCACACAGCAACATAAAAACACACCAGACCTAACAAATGAAGAGGAAATAGGCAGTCTACCTGAAAAAGAATTCAAAATAATGATAGTAAGGATGATCTAAAATATTGGAAATATAATAGAGAAAATACAAGAAACGTTTAACAAGGACCTAGAAGTACTAAAGAGCAAACAAACAATGATGAACAACACAATAAATGAAATTAAACATACTCTAGAAGGGATCAATAGCAGAATAACTGAGGCAGAAGAACGCATAAGTGACCTGGAAGATAAAATAGTGGAAATAACTACTGCAGAGCAGAATAAAGAAAAAAGAATGAAAAGAACTGAGGACAGTCTCAGAGACCTCTAGGACAACATTAAATGCACCAACATTCAAATTATAGCTGTCCCAGGAGAAGAAGAAAAAAAGAAAGGGACTGAGAAAATACTTGAAGAGATTATAGTTGAAAACTTCCCTAATATGGGAAAGGAAATAGTAAATCAAGTCCAGGAAGCACAGAGAGTCCCATACAGGATAAATCCAAGGAGAAACACGCCAAGACACATATTAATCAAACTATCAAAAATTAAATACAAAGAAAAAATATTAAAAGCAGCAAGGGAAAAACAACAAATAACACACAAGGGAATCCCCATAAGGTTAACAGCTAATCTATCAGCAGAAACTCTGCAAGCCAGAAGGGAGTGGCAAGACATATTTAAAGTGATGAAGGAGAAAAAGCTACAACCATGATTAGTCTACCCAGAAAGGATCTTATTCAGATTTGATGGAGAAATTAACACCTTTAGAGACAAGCAAAAGCTAAGAGAATTCATCACCACCAAACCAGCTTTACAACAAATGCTAAAGGAACTTCTTTAGGCAGGAAACACAAGAGAATGAAAAGACCTACAATAACAAACCCAAAACAATTAAGAATATGGTAATAGGAATATACATATAGATAATTACCTTAAATGTAAATGGATTAAATGCTCCAACCAAAAGACATAGACTGGCTGAATGGATACAAAAACAAGCCCCATATATACGCAGCCTACAAGAGACCCACTTCAGACCTAGGGACACATACAGACTGAAAGTGAGGGGATGGAAAAAGATATTCCATGCAAACGGAAATCAAAAGAAATCTGGAGTAGCAATTCTCATATCAGACAAAATAGACTTTAAAATAAAGACTATTAGAAGAGACAAAGAAGGACACTACATAATGATCAAGGGGTCAATCCAAGAAGAAGATATAACAATTGTAAGTATTTATGCACCTGACACAGGAGCACCGCAATACATAAGGCAAATACCAACAGCCATAAAAGGGGAAATCGACAGTAACACAGTCACATTAAGGGACTTTAACACTCCACTTTCACCAATGGACAGGTCATCTAAAATGAAAATAAATAAGGAAACACAAGCTTTAAATGATACATTAAAGTAGATGGACTTAATTGATATTTATAGGACATTCCATCCAAAAACAACAGAATACACATTCTTCACAAGTGCTCATGGAACATTCTCCAGGATAGATCATGTCTTGGTTCACAAATCAAGCCTTGGTAAATTTAAGAAAATTGAAATTGTATCAAGTATCTTTTCCAACCACAATGCTATAAGACTAGATATCAATTACAGAAAAAAATCTGTAAAAAATACAAGCACATGGATGCTAAACAATACACTACTTAATAACCAAGAGATCACTGAAGAAATCAAAAAGGAAATCAAAAAATACCTAGAAACAAATGTAAATAAAAACAGGACGGCCCAAAACCTATGGGATGCAGCAAAAGCAGTTCTAAGAGGGAACTTTAGAGCAATACAATCCTACGTTAAGAAACAAGAAACATCTCAAATAAACAACCTAACCTTACACCTAAAGCAATTAGAGAAAGAAGAACAAAAAAACTGAAAGTTAGCAGGAGGAAAGAGAGCATAAAAATCAGATCAGAAATAAATGAAAAAGAAATGAAGGAAACGATAGCAAAGATCAATAAAAGTAAAAGGTGGTTCTTTGAGAAGATAAACAAAATTGATAAACCATTAGCCAGACTCATCCAGAAAAAAAGGGAGAAGACTCAAATCAATAGAATTAGAAATGAAAAAGGAGAAGTAAGAACTGTCACTGCAGAAATACAAAAGGTCATGAGAGATTACTACCAGCAACTCTATGCCAATAAAATGGGCAACCTGGAAGAAAAGGACACATTCTTAGAAATGCACAACATTCTGAGACTGAACCCGGAAGAAATAGAAAATATGAACAGAACAACACAAGCACTGAAATTGAAACAGTGATAAAAAATCTTCCAACAAACAAAAGCCCAGGACCAGATGGCTTCATAGGTAAATTCTACCAAAGATTTAGAGAAGAGTTAACACCTATCCTTCTCAAACTCTTCCAAAATATAGCAGAGGGAGGAATACTTCAAAACTCATTCTACAAGGCCACCATCACCCTGATACCAAAACCAGACAAAGATATCACAAAGAAAGAAAACTACAGGCCAATATAACTGATGAACATAGATACAAAAATCCTCAACAAAATACTAGCAAAGAGAATCCAACAGCACATTAAAAGTATCATACACCATGATCAAGTGGGTTTTATCCCAGGAATGCAAGGATTCTTCAATATACATAAATCAATCAATGTGATACACCATAATACCAAATTGAAGGAGCAAAACCATATAATCATCTCAATAGATGCAGATGCTTTCAACAAAATTCAACACCCATTTATGATAAAAACCCTCCAAAAAGTAGGCATAGAGGGAACTTACCTCAACATAATAAAGGCCGTATATGACAAACCCACAGCCAACATCATTATCAATGGTGAAAACCTGAAAACATTTCCTCTAAGATCAGGAACAAGACAAGGTTGTCCACTCTCACCACTATTATCCAACATAATTTTGGAAGATTTAGCCACAGCAATCAGGGAAGAAAAAGAAATAAAAGGAATCAATATTAGAAAAGAAGAAGTAAAGCTGTCACTGTTTGCAGATGACATGGTAATAAACATAGAGAATCCTAAAGATGCTACCAGAAAACTACTAGAGCTAATCAATGACTGTGGTAAAGTAGCAGGATACAAAATTAATGCACAGAAATCTCTAGCATTGCTGTACACTAATGATTAAAAATCTGAAAGTGAAATTAAGAAAACACTCCCATTTGCCACTGCAACAAAAAGAATAAAATATCTAAGAATAAACCTACCTAAGGAGACAAAAGATCTATATGCAGAAAATTATAAGACAATGATGAAAGAAATTAAAGATGATACAAAGAGATGGAGAGGTATACCATGTTCTTGGATTGGAAGAATCAACATTGTGAAAATGACTCTACTACCCAAAGCAATCTACAGATTCATTGCAATCCCTATCAAACTACCACTGGCATTTTTCACAGAACTAGAACAAAAAATTTCACAATTTGTATGGAAACACAAAAGACCCCGAATAGCCAAAGCAATCCTGAGAAAGAAAAACGGAGCTGGAGGAATCAGACTCCCTGACTTCAGACTGTACTACAAAGCTACAGTAATCAAGGCAGTATGGTACTGGCACAAAAACAGAAATATAGATCAATGGAACAGGACAGAAAGCCCAGAGATAAACCCACAAACATATCTTCACCTTATCTTTGATAAAGGAGGCAAGAATATACAGTGGAGAAAAGACAGCCTCTTTAATAAGTGGTCCTAGGAAAACTGGACAGCTACATGTAAAAATATGAAATTAGAACACTCCCAAACACCATACACACAAATAAACTCAAAATGGATTAAAGGGCTTCCCTGGTGGCGCAGTGGTTGAGAGTCCACCTGCCGATGCAGGGGACATGAGTTCGTGCCCCGGTCTGGGAAGATCCCACATGCCACGGAGCAGCTGGGTCCATGAGCCATGGCCACTGAGCCTGCGAGTCCGGAGCCTGTGCTCTGCAACAGGAACAGTGAGAGGCCCGCGTACTGCAAAAAAGAAAAAAAAAAAAAAAAAAA
>RJWK010062022.1:0-12917 GCA_004363435.1 Platanista minor
CTCCCTCCCTCCCACCCTCCCTATCCCACCCCTCCAGGTGGTCACAAAGCACTGAGCTGATCTCCCTGTGCTATGCGGCTGCTTCTCACTAGCTATCTATTTTATGTTTGGTAGTATATATTAGTCCATGCCACTCCCTCACTTCATCCCAGCGTATCTTCCCCCTCCCCGCATCCTCAAGTCCATTCTCTACGCCTGCGTCTTTATTCCTGTCCTGACCCTAGGTTCTTCAGAACTTTCTTTTTTTATTCCATATATATGTGTTAGCATACGGTGTTTGTTTTTCTCTTTCTGACTTACTTCACTCTGTATGACAGACTCTAGGTCCATCCACCTCACTACAAATAACTCAATTTCGTTTCATTTAATGGCTGAGTACTATTCCATTGTATATATGTGCCACATTTTCTTTATCCATTCATCTGTCAATGGACACTTAGGTTGCTTCCATGTCCTGGCTATTGTAAATAGTGCTGCAATGAACATTGTGGTACATGACTCTTTTTGAATTATGGTTTTCTCAGGGTATACGCCCAGTAGTAGGATTGCTGGGTCATATGGTAGTTCTATTTTTACTTTTTGAGGAACCTCCATACTGTTCTGCATAGTGGCTGTATCGATTTATATTCCAACCAACAGTGCAAGAGGGTTCCCATTTATTGTTTGTAGATTTTTTGATGATGGCCATTCTGACTGGTGTGAGGTGATACCTCATTGTAGTTTTGATTTGCATTTCTCTAATGATTAGTGATGTTGAGCATCCTTTCATGTGTTTGTTGGCAATTTGTATATCTTCTTTGAAGAAATGTCTACTTAGGTCTTCTGCCCATTTTTGGATTGGGTTGTTTGTATTTTTGATATTGAGCTGCATGATCTGCTTGTAAATTTTGGAGATTAATCCTTTGTCAGTTGCATCATTTGTAAATATTTTCTCCCATTCTATGGTGGTCTTTTCATCTTGTTTATGGTTTCCTTTGCTCTGCAAAAGCTTTTAGGTTTCATCAAGTCCCATTTGTTTATGTTTGTTTTTATTTCCATTTCTCTAGGAGGTGGGTCAAAAAGGATCTTGCTGTGATTTATGTCATAGAGTGTTCTGCCTATGTTTTCCTCTAAGAGTTTTATAGTGTCTGGCCTTACATTTAGGTCTTTAATCCATTGGAGTTTATTTCTGTGTATGGTGTTAGGGACTGTTCTAATTTCATTCTTTTACATGTAGCTGTCCAGTTTTCCTAGCACCACTTATTGAAGAGGCTGTCTTTTCTCCATTGTATATTCTTGCCTCCTTTATCAAGAATAAGGTGACCATAAGTGCGTGGGTTTATCTCTGGGCTTTCTATCCTGTTCCATTGATCTATATTTCTGTTTTTGTGCCAGTACCTTACTGTCTTGATTACTGTAGCTTTGTAGTATAGTCTGAAGTCAGGGAGTCCAATTCCTCCAACTCCGTTTTTCTTTCTCAAGATTGCTTTTGCTATTTGGGGTCTTTTGTGTTACGATATAAATTGTGAAATTTTTTGTTCTAGTTCTGTGAAAAATGCCCTTGGTAGTTTGATAGAGATTGCATTGAATCTGTAGATTGTTTTGGCTAGTATAGTCATTTTAACAATGTTGATTCTTCCAAGGCAAGAACATAGTATATCTTTCCATCTGCTTGCATCATCTTTAATTTCTTTCCTCAGTGTCTTCTAGTTTTCTGCATACAGGTCTCTTGTCTCCTTGTGTAGGTTTATTCTCAGGTATTTTATTCTTTTTGTTGCAATGGTAAATGGGAGTGTTTCCTTAATTTCTCTTTCAGATTTTTCATCATTAGTGTATAGGAATGCAAGAGATTTCTGTGCATTAATTTTGTATCCTGCAACTTTACCAAATTCATCGATTAGCTCTAGTAGTTTTCTGGTAGCATCTTTAGGATTCTGTATGTATAGTATCATGTCATCTGCCAACAGTGACAGCTTTACTTCTTTTCCAGTTTGGATTATTTTATTTCTTTTTCTTCTCTGATTGCTGTGGCTAAAACGGCCAAAACTATGTTGAAGAATAGTGGTGAGAGGGGACAACCTTGTCTTGTTCCTGATCTTAGTGGAAATGGCTTCAGTTTTTCACCATTGAGAACGATGTTGGCTGTGGGTTTGTCATATATGGCCTTTATTATGTTGAGGTAAGTTCCCTCTATGCCTACTTTCTGGAGGGTTTTTATCCTAAATAGGTGTTGAATTTTGTCAAAAGCTTTTTCTGCATCTATTGAGATGATCATATGGTTTTTATTCTTCAATTTGTTAATATGGTGTATCACATTCATTGATTTGCATATGTTGAAGAATCCTTGCATTCCTGGGATAAATTCCCCTTGACCATGGTGTGTGATCCTTTTAATGTGCTGTTGGATTCTGTTTGCTAGTATTTTGTTGAGGATTTTTACATCTATGCTCATCAGTGATATTGGCCTGTAGTTTTCTCTGTTTGTGACATCCTTGTCTGGTTTTGGTATCAGGGTGATGGTGGCCTCATAGAATGAGGTTGGGAGTGTTCCTCCCTCTGTTATATTTTGGAACAGTTTGAGAAGGATAGGTGTTAGCTCTTCTCTAAATGTTTGGTAGAATTCACCTGTGGATCCATATGGTCCTGGGCTTTTGTTCGTTGGAAGATTATTAATCACAGCCTCAATTTCAGTGCTTCTGATTTCTCTGTTTATATTTTCTATTTCTTCCTGGTTCAGTCTCAGAAGGTTGTGCTTCTCTAAGAATTTGTCCACTTCTTCCAGGTTGTCCATTTTATTGGCATAGAGTTGCTTGTAGTAATCTCTCATGATCCTTTGTATTTCTACAGTGTCAGTTGTTACTTCTACTTTTTCATTTCTAATTCTATTGATTTGAGTCTTCTCCCCTTTTCTCTTGATGAGTCTGGCTAATGGTTTATCGATTTTGTTTATCTTCTCAAAGAATCAGCTTTTAGTTTTATTGATCTTTGTTATCATTTCCTTCATTTCCTTTCCATTTATTTCTGATCTGATCTTTATGATTTCTTTCCATCTGCTAACTTTAGGGTTTTTTTGTTGTTGTTCTTCTTCTTTCTCTAATTGTTTTAGCTGTAAAATTAGATTGTTTATTTGAGATATTTCTTGTTTCTTGAGGTAGCATTGTATTGCTATAAACTTCACTCTTAGAACTGCTTTTGCTGCATCCCATAGGTTTTGGGTTGTTGTGTTTTCACCGTCATTTGTTTCTAGGTATTTTTGATTTCCTCTTTGATTTCTTCATTGATCTCTTGGTTATTAAGTAGTGTATTGTTTAGCCTCCATGTGTTTGTATTTTTTACAGATTTTTTCCTGTAATGGATATCTAGCCTCATAGTGTGTGGTCAGAAAAGATACTTGCTACAATTTCAATTTTCTTAAATTTACCAATACGATTTGTGACCCAAGATCTATCCTGGAGAATGTTCCATAAGCACTTGAGAAGAAAGTGTATTCTGTGGTTTTTGAATGGAATGTCCTATAAATATCAATTAAGTCCATCTTGCTTAATGTATCATTTAAAGCTTGTGTTTCCTTATTTATTTTCATTATGGATGATCTGTCCATTGGTGAAAGTGGAGTGGTAAAGTCCCCTACTATGATTGTGTTACTGTCAATTTCCCCTTTTACAGCTATTAGCACTTGCCTTATGTACTGAGGTGCTCCTATGTTGGGTGCATAAAAATTTACAATTGTTATATCTTCTTCTTGGATTGATCCCTTGATCATGATGTAGTGTCCTTCTTTGTCTCTTGTAATAGTCTTTATTTTAAATTCTCTTTTGTCTGATATGAGAATTGATACCCCAGGTTTCTTTTGATTTCCATTTGCAAAGAATATCTCTTTCCATCCCCTCACTTTCAATCTGTATGTGTCCCTAGGTCTGAAGTGGGTATCTTGTAGACAGAATATATACGGGTCTTGTTTTTGTATGCATTGAGCCAGTCTGTGTCTTTTGGTTGGAGCATTTAATCCATATGTATTTAAGGCAATTATCGATATGTATGTTCCTCTTTCCATTTTCTTAATTGTTTTGGTTTTGTTATTTTAGGTCTTTTCCTTCTCTTGTGTTTCCTGAGAAGTTCCTTTTACATTTGTTTTAAAGCTGGTTTGGTGGTGCTGAATTCTCTTAGCTTTTCTTGTCTGTAAAGGTTTTAATTTCTCCATCGAATCTGAATGAGATCCTTGCTGGGTAGAGTAATCTTGGTTGTAGGTTTTTTCCTTTCATCACTTTAAATATATACTGCCACTCCCTTCTGTCTTGCAGAGTTTCTGCTGATAAATCAGCTGTTAACCTTCTGGGGATACCCTTGTATATTATTTGTTTGTTTTACCCTTGTTGCTTTTAGTATTTTTTCTTTGTGTTTAAGTTTTGATAGTTTGATTAATATGTGTCTTGCCATGTTTCTCCTTGGATTTATCCTGTATGGGACTCTATGCACTTCCTGGACTTGATTGACTCTTTCCTTTCCTATATTAGGGAAGTTTTCAGCTATAATCTCTTCAAATATTTTCTCAGCCCCTTTCTTTTCCTCTTCTTCTTCTGGGACCCCTATAATTCAAATGTTGGTGCGTTTAATGTTCTCCCAGAGGTCTCTAAGACTGTCTTCAAATCTTTTAATCCTTTTTTATCCATTCTGCTCTGCAGTAGTTATTTCCACTGCTTTATCTTCCAGGTCACTTATCCTTTCTTCTCCCTCAGTTATTCTGCTATTGATTCCTTCTAGAGATTTTAAATTTTCATTTATTGTGTTGTTCGTCATTGTTTGTTTGCTCTTTAGTTCTTCTAGGTCCTTGTTAAATGCTTCTTGTATTTTCTCCATTCTATTTCCAAGATTTTGGATCATCTTTACTATCATTACTCTGAATTCTTTTTCAGGTAGACTGCCTATTTCCCCATCATTTGTTTGGTCTGGTGGGTTTTTACCTTGCTCCTTCATCTGCTGTGTGTTTCTCTGTCTTCTCATTTTGCTTAACTTACTGTGTTTGGGGTCTCCTTTTCGCAGGTTGCAGGCTTGTAGTTCCCGTTGTTGTTGATGTCTGCTCCCAGTGCCTAAGTTTGGTTCAGTAGGTTGTGTAGGTTTCCTGGTGGAGGGGACTAGTGCCTGTGTTCTTGTGGATGAGGCCGGACCTTTTCTTTCTTGTGGGGAGGACTGCGTCCGGTGGTGTGTTTTGGGGTGTCTGTGATCTTATTATTATTTTAGGCAGCCTCTCTGCTAATGGGTGTGGTTGTGTTCCTGTCTTGCTAGTTGTTTGGCATGTGGTGTCCAGCACTGTAGCTTGCTGGTCATTGAGTGGAGCTGGGTCTTAGTGTTGAGATGGAGATCTCTGGGAGAGCTTTCGCTGCTTGATATTACATGGAGCCGGGAGGTCTCTGGTGGATCAATGTCCTGAACTCGTCTCTGCCACCTCAGAGGCATAGGCCTGACACCTGGCCGGAGCACCGTGACCCTGTCCGCCACATGGTGTAGGCGTCTAAAAATGCGTCAAGCATCCACTGCATAGAAGTCTGATTTTCCCCTGTTGTAATTCACTTTCCAGTCCTAGCAGATTGGCTCTATTAGGTCACTTTTCTGATGCTCAGCAAGGCTCCTCACCACTCCAGTCAGCAGCTCATTTACTGCCTTTAGTGAGAAGATCAGACTGAGAGAAGGGGATCATAGACTCTTATAGCGAGTTAGAAGGGATCTTGGAGTTTTCTCCCTCAAAGGAGGAATCCCATTCAAAATATCCCGGAGTAATCCTTTCTGCAAACATTTCCAATGATAGCTAAATACTGACATAGCAAGGATATCCTTCACACTGTTAAAAAAATTTGTCTGATGGAGAAGGTTCTTCTTCCATTTAACTAAAAGCTGCCTCTCCATAACTTCCCCCTAATGTTCTTATTTCATTCATTTAAAAATTTGACTACTGATAACCTCTAGCCATGTACTAGACGCTGTGGAGGACGAAAAAGAAACCACCATTGACATTGCCCTGAAGGAGTTTCTAATGTGTTTGAGGATATAACGTGAACATTCCTAAACATCTATACAACAAATGAAAAAAATATCAGAAGGCTGAGCATTTCTGATAGAAGGTAGGTATAGAGGGTATGCACCCTAAGGTGTCACAAGGAAGGCATAGAGGGTATGTCACCAGGACTCAAAGGAGAAAGAGAAGCCAGTGTAAACTTAGTGACCAGGAAGGCCAGCTGGAGGTGGAATTACAGGGGAGCTTAACAGGAGAAGAAGGTTTGAACAGGCAGAGAGGAGGAAAGCACAGGGAGCAAAGTGCAGGGACAAGAATTCAGAGAGACTGTGTATTTTGTCCTTCAGAATTATCCCTACTGTGTGAGGAGCTGAAAGGTAAGACCCATAATTTTCTTCAGATTTAAAGTGAGAGAGAAATCTGGACAGTCCAGACTGTGATGAGCCTAGAATTGCAGCCCCAAGGACTTCAGGTTGTAGTGGAAGGTAATGTGTCCAGTGGTTAAAATCTGGAAACTAAGAGTGGCATTGGCTGGGGTGAATCTCTGCTTTCATCTCTTACAGACTGTGTCCCAGTGCAACTTCTTTAACACATTTAAGCCTCAGTTTTCCCATCTATAAAATGGAGTCAATAATGATCTCCAACTCACAGGACTGTTGTGGGGATAAAATGAGACACACATGTGGGTAAAATGTTTAGCACAGATCCAGGCACAGATTGAGCAGTTAGTGAATGTGAGCTGCTATTGGAATTGAGACTTTTGTTGCTTCACCTATAGTCTCAGAAATGTGGAACTATAATCCTCTGTAAGCTTCAGGTTACTGTATTTTTCTTCCTGGGAAAACCCATTTATCTTACTAAGATCCAAACTTGTGGTCAGACTATTCTCTTTTGATTGTTCCAGATCTTTTTCTGGCAGGAGATAGTAATGACCCCCCCCCCCCAAGTAACCAAGAGGTCTCTTAGCTAAAGGAAAGAGAGAGAAACCGACAGACTGGAGGGAGAACTGTAGGTGTTAATATCAGTTCTGTTATCCCTAACCTTGGGTGAATCCCCTACCCTTTCTTGCCCCATTCTTCTCATCTGTCAAGGGAGGGTCTTCATCCTGGCAATCACTAGGGTCCATCTTCCTGCACCCTAATGTGTCTGACTGCAATACCCAGCCTAGGTATGCCGTCTGTGAATAATTGTGGCTTGTCTCTATACGAAGTGTAATCATGATTCAAATTAATTCTTGTATTTGTCTAGCACTTTTTACACTTCATGAAGCTTCCCCATGTATCATCTCACTTGTGTCTCTTCACGGCCCTGTGAACTCTTCAGGGCAACTACTCTTCCTCTCCTCTGACAGATGGGAAACTGAGTTCTAGAGCAGAGTAGTCGCTTGCCAATGGACTCAGAGCCCCGACGTCTCTGGATATGGACCTCCCATCTCTCGATTGATTTCACTCCAGGGAATCTTCTAAAAAAATATGTTCTTTAGTAAATTGAAAATTGTTTCTCTTTTTCCAAATAAAGAAATCTATTTAATTTCTCCTCCAACAGTAATCTTTGCTGCTAATTCCACTCAACCTTTTTCATTGTAGTTGCCAAAATTTCAGGTTGCTTGCAGTACCCATATTAATTTGACTAATGAGACTTGAAAACTATCTGATCGTATTTTCCAGTTACTGTAATATAGAAATTAAAGAAACATGCAAAAATTGGAATAACAAAGCAGTCTCAGATATTTCTGCCTCAAGTAAAGCTTGATAAAGGCTGAGACCTCTGGGTGGGTGGAAAGGTTAGATAGGTATGAACACCCATTGAAGCTGGTTAAGTTACACTTGAATATTTGAAATACTGTTACTTGAAAACATAGGGTTTAAAAGTATGAAGACTGGAGAAGATGGACTAGGTTTTGAGTTGTGTCTTTGTCTCTTGCCAGGTGTGTGGTATGGGAGATGTAATTTGACCTTTCAGAGCCTCAGTTTTATTATCTTTAAAGTGGTGATAATAATAGCATCTACTTCATAGGGTTGGACTGAAGATTGAATAAGGCAATTAGTATAGAGTGTCCTTTATAATGTTTGGTGCATATAAGAACTCAGAAAGGTTAGATGCCATCAGCATTAGTTTAAGACCTAGGATCAGGCTTCCCTGGTGGCGCAGTGGTTGAGAGTCCGCCTGTCGATGCAGGGGACACGGGTTCGTGCCCCGGTCCGGGAAGATCCCACATGCCGTGAAGCGGCTGGGCCCGTGAGCCATGGCCGCTGAGCTTGCGCGTCCGGAGCCTGTGCTCCACAACGGGAGAGGCCACAACAGTGAGAGGCCTGCGTACCGCCAAAAAAAAAAAAAAGAAAAAAAAAAAGAAAAAAGACCTAGGATCCCATGGATCTAAGATACCCTTGTGTGTTAGGGTCCCCAGGGCCTTTGCATCTCAGTTCAGACTCCTCAGCTGGGCTTCTAACCTAACATATCTCACTATCCATTCAACATCTCTTCCTGAAAGTCATACAGGCTCATTGGTCTCAACAGATCCAAAAGAAAACTAATGATCTTTTCTCCCAAACCAGCTTATTCCCCAGTCTTCCCCAACTCTGTCAGTGGTACAAATCTCCGTCCAATTGCTCAGCTGAAAAGTAGAAAGCAATCCTAGATCTCTCCCGCTCCCTGCTGCCGCTGTACACCAGGCATTCCCGTTAATTCCACAGCCTAAACATCTTTCAACTCTTTCTATTTTCTTCTACATCCATTGCTCTCATGCTAGCTTAAGAATCAGCGTGTCTCACTTGAAACGCTGGCATGGTCTCTCCTTGTCTTTCTTGGCCATCTCTAATCCATTTTTCACAACCAGCCAGATGGATTTTTTTTTTTTTTTTTTGGCGGTCCGCGGGCCTCTCACTGTTGTGGCCTCTCCCGTTGCGGAGCACAGGCTCCGGACGCGCAGGCTCAGCGGCCATGGCTCATGGGCCCAGCCGCTCCGCGGCATGTGGGATCTTCCCGGACCGGGGCGCGAACCCGCGTCCCCTGCATCGGCAGGCGGACTCTTAACCACTGCGCCACCAGGGAAGCCCCCAGATGGACTTTTCAAGTCAGTCCCAGGATACTTACTGTTATCCTTACAATTCCGTCCCCCTCCCTTTACACAGTAATGAATTTCTGACCAAAGTCCTGTATATTTTCAACATCATCTACAACCTGTTCTTGCCTCTTCACTGTGGTTTCATCTCATGGTTCTGGGTGTTTTGTTTTTTTTTTTAACCAGTGGACTTCATTTTTATTTATTATTTATTTTTATTTTATTTTTAAGCATCTTTATTGGAGTATAATTACTTTGCAATGGTGTATTAGTTTATGCTTTATAACAAAGTGAATCAGCTATACATATACGTATATCCCCATATCTCCTCCCTCTTGCGTCTCCCTTCCACCCTCCCTATCCCACCCATCTAGGTGGTCACAAAGCACCGAGCTGATCTCCCTGTGCTATGCGGCTGCTTCCCACTAGCTATCTATTTTACATTTGGTAGTGTATATATGTCCATGCCACTCTCTCACTTCATCCCAGCTCACCCTTCCCCCTTCCCGTGTCCTCAAGTCCATTCTCTACGTCTATGTCTTTATTCCTGTCCTGCTCCTAGATTTACAGGAAAATTGAGCATATAATACTGAGAGTTCCCATATACACCCTCTCCCCACACAGTTTCCCCTATCATTAACATCTTGCATTAGTGTGGTAAATTTGTTAAAATTAATGAACCAATATTTATATATTATTATTAACTAAAGTCCATAATTTACATTAAGGTTAACTCTTTGTGTTGTGTTATTCTATGGGTTTGACAAATGCATAGTGTCATGTAACCATCCTTACAGTATCACACAGAATAGTTTCACGACCCTAAAAATTCTATGTGTTCTGCCTATTCATATCTCTTCCCCTCCTCTAAACTCCTGGCAACCACTGATTTTTTTTTTTACTGTTGCTATAGTTTTTCTTTTCAAGAATGTCATATCGTTGGAACAATACAGTACATAGCATTTTTAGGTTGGCTTCTTTCATTTAGCAATATGTGCTTAAAGCTCCTCCATGTCTTTTTGTGGCTTGATAGCTCACTTTTTATTGCTGAATAATGTTATGTTGTATAGATGTAACATAGTTTGTTTATCCATTCACCCACTAAAGGACATCTTGGTTGCATCCAGTTTTTCACAGTTATAAATAAAGCTGCTATAAACATTTGTGTGCAGGTTTTTATGTGAACATAAGTTTCAGCTCCTTTGGGTAAATACCTAGGAATGAGATGGCTGAATTGTATAGTAAGACGATATTTAACTTTGTAAGAAACTACCAATTGTCTTCCAAAGTAACTGTAGCATTTTGAATTCTCACAGGCAATAAATGATAGTTCCTGTTGCTCTACATTCTTGCCAGGATTTTGTGTTGTCAGTGTTTTGAATTATAGCCATTCTAATAGGTAGATAGTGGTATGATCTTTTAATTCACAGTTCCCTGATAACATATGACGTTGGGCATCTTCTCAAATGCTCAGTTGCCATTTGTATATCTCTTTGATGAAGTATCTGTTTAGATCTTTGGCCCATTTAAAAATCGGGTTGTTTTCTTGTTGAGTTTTAGGTGTTCCTTGTATATTTTACGTACAAGTACTTTTTATCAGATATGTAGTTTCTCTTAGTCTATGGCTTGACTTTGCAATCTCTTAACTGTGCCTTCCACAAGCAGAAGTTTTTAATTTTATAAAGTCCAACTTGTCAATGTTTCTTTCATGGATTTGTTTTTGGTGTTGTGTCTAAAAATTCATTACCACAGCCAAGCTCACACAAATTTTTTTCCTATGTTATCTTCTAGAAATTTATGGTTTTGCATTTTACATTTAGGTCTATGGTCCGTTTTTATAGATTTTTGTGAAAGGAATAAGGTCTGTGTCTAGATTGGTTTCTTTTTGTTGTTGTTGCTTGGGTTTTTTTGGGTTTTTTTTGCATATGGATATCCAGTTGTTCCAGTACATTTGTGGAAAAGACTATCCTTTCTCCATTGAATTGCCTTTGCGTCTTTCTTTTAAAACTCAGTTGATGCTATTTTTTTGGTCCCTTTCTGGGCTCTCTATTCTGTTCCATTGGTCCATATGTCTGTTTTTTCACCAATACCACACTGTCTTGATTACAGTAGGTTTATAGAAAGTCTCAAAGTGGGATAGTGTCAGTCCTCTAATTTTTATTCTTTGTTCTGTGGTTTTTGATAACTTTAGTGTACACCTGTCATGTCTGGGAGGTCAACTCCTAAAGGGTTCTTCATAAGCCTCACAAATGTAAGAGTGGTGAGATGACCCTGGTTACTCGTTCCGTAGGAAAATTTCAAGCAAGTTTTGTTCACTTCCACACTAGCCAGGGGACAATATTTTTCCTCCTGCCCATGCTGTGTAAGTCTTCTGCCCTCTGATCACTAGAAGGGGTGGCTTACAATTGGGTGGTGACAACTGACCAGCAGTTTCCTTAGAGAATGAGTTCGTGAGAGGGTCCACAATAGTGGACACACATGTTTGGAATCTCTTTAACTCTTTTTCCTTCCCATCCATCTTTCCACCATGATCTAGTCAACTCTCCACTTTCAGAAACCTGTTGAGAATTGGTCGCTGAGTCTCCTGTGTCCCCCAGAATTTTCCTGGCATCTCTACTCTACCAGCAGGTTAGAATAAAGGTACGATACCTGCATCTCAGCTGGTGCCCCAACGAGAAAGTAAGATGTCAGTTCCCTTCATGGAAAAAGAAAACAACATTGCAATAGGGTTCTTTAGAAATCCTCTCACTTTCCTTTGAGTTAGAGTAGTCTTCTCTCATAGCCAGGGCAGGAAAAGTGCAACCACGGCTCTTGATGAGGTCGACAGTTTTCTGAAGATTTTAATCTTCTCTCCCTTGGGTTGGTTGGGATAATGGAGGTGAGGCGTGAAGAATCAGGTCTTCTATCTTTTAATAAGATCTGTGACACAAAATCTGGCAGCTTCTAGAAGGTGAGCATAGTTTGATCCTATTGTTTTTAACTATGGGTCTTTAGTCAAACATGGCGACCACAAAGAAACTGCCAATTAATATCCAGTCACATGCGAACCTGCTCACCTGAGTCCCTTTCTCCAGCCCTCCAAGTTTTTTGCCCTAACTTATTAAGACTCTACAAGTCAGGCCCTGGCTTCTTTCCCAAAGTCAGCATCCACCACTCTCCCTCTGGTATGTTCTGCTCTGGCCACACTTCTCCATGCTGTGGGTCACCCATGCCACATTTGAGCTGCCCTGTGGTCTGTGAATTCTCTGTTCCCTGTATCTGGGACTCTCTTCTTTCAGACTGTTACGTGGCTTAGTCACTTCATACAGATTGCTGCTCAAATGAGACCTCCGGCAAGTGGTCGTAGCCACACCCCCCCATCCTCCATCTTCTCATCCTGCATTTAGCACTACCTGTGTATTGTCTTGAATGTAAGCTCTACAAGGGAGGGTGGATGTCTTGTTCACCTCTGCGTCTCCAGTGTCTGGATCAGTGCCTGGCATGCTATGGGTGTTCATGAAATATTTGTTGCAGATTCAATTCATTAATTACTCTGACAATGTTGACGAAATGCTTGCTATAGATTGTGCCATTTGCTATCATCTTTATATGTTATTTCTAGCACTTTCCAAATTAGTTTTATTCTATAACAGGAATTATGATGATAAGATTGTAGAAGACCTAGCACAGAGCTGGGCACACGAGGACACTATCATGTTTGTGGACAGACTTGATATTTTTGCTCTTAATTTGTGCCTTTGAGCTGAGTACGGTATATGCAACACCTACGTGGAGCCTATGGAATTAAGTGTCCCAGCAGCCTTTAATAAGATATTCAATTCTGTACTAATTTTTGTCAGTTGCTTTTTTTTTTTTTTTTTTTTTTTTTTT
>RJWK010062023.1:0-12917 GCA_004363435.1 Platanista minor
ATCTATGAATTTGGTAAAGTAGCAGGATACAAAATTAATGCACAGAAATCTCTTGCATTCCTATACACTAGTGATGAAAAATCTGAAAGAGAAATTAAAGAAACACTCCCACTTACCATTGCAGCAAAAACAATAAAATACCTAGGAATAAATCTACCTAAGGAGACAAAAGATCTGTATGCAGAAAACTATAAGACACTGATGAAAGCAATTAAAGATGATACAAACAGATGGGGAGATGTACCATGTTCTTGGTTTTGAAGGATCAACATTGTGAAAATGACTATACTACCCAAAGCAATCTACAGATTCAATGCAATCCCTATGAAGCTACCAACGGCATTTTTCACAGAGCTAGAACAAAAAATTTCACAATTTGTATGCAAACACAAAAGACTCCGCATAGCCAAAGCAAACTTGAGAAAGAAAAACAGAGCTGGAGGAATCAGGTTCCCTGACTTCAGACTATACTACAAAGCTACAGTAATCAAGACAGTATGGTACTGGCACAAAAACAGAAATATAGGTCAGTGGAACAAGTTAGAAAGCTAAGAGATAAACCCATGCACATATGGTCACCTTATCTTTGATAAAGGAGGCAAGAATATACAGTGGAGAAAAGACAGCCTCTTCAGTAAGTGGTGCTGGGAAAACTGGACAGCTACATGTAAAAGAATGAAATTAGAACACTCCCTAACACCATACACAAAAGTAAACTCAAAATGGATTAAAGGGCTTCCCTGGTGGCCCAGTGGTTAAGAATCCGCCTGCCATTGCAGAGGACATGGGTTCGAGCACTGGTCCGGGAAAATCCCACATGTCTCGGAGCAACTAAGCCCGTGTGCCACAACTACTGAAGCCCATGCGCCTAGAGCCCATGCTCTGCAACAAGAGAAGCCACTGCAGTGAGAAGCCCACACACTGCAACGAAGAGTAGCCCCCGCTCACCGCAACTAGAAGAAAGCCCGCACGCAGCAGTGAAGACCCAATACGGCCAAAAATAAATTAATAAAATAATAAATAAATTAAAAAAAAAATGAGTCCAATCTTCCCCACTCGTAGCTAACACAATTAAATAACTGTCCCTCCCACAAGAAAAAACCTGGAGAGGATGAACAGAGAGTCTCTGGTTGGGGAACGCTAAGCACAGCGAAAGGTGGTGACGCTAAGGTGAAAATAGGGACATGTGGCACATTGGGTGTTGGCATCACACATCCACGCCAACCTCCACTTCATTCCCCTCCTATACGCACCCAGAATCCAGCAGCTGGTCTCTTCCCTTCAGTCAGGAGAACGGGGGTCTTCCCTGCAGAATCTGCCTAGGTCAAAGGGGAAAGTCTAACGGCATTGCTGTCAGGAATTCCCAGATGAGAAACTCTCAATGTCAACAAGTCTATCCAGAGTTTCCAATCAGCCTTTTAATCCTCTACTCTTAAATATAGTGTGGTGGCTTTTAAAATGACTATACTGGGACTTCCCTGACGGTCCAGCAGTTAAGACTCCACGCTTCTACTGCAGGGGTCACAGGTTCAATCCCTGGTCAGGGAACTAAGATCCTGCATGCTTCTGTGGTGCGGCCAAAAATTAAATTATTTTCTAAAAAAATAAATAAAATGACTGTACTATTATTGAAATGTGGGTCTCATTCATGTCCCCTTCAATCTGAGCCGGCTTTGGTATCTTGCTTTTAACCAATAGAATGCAGTGGAAGTAATCCTGCCTGATTTCTGAGGCTAGATCAAAAAATACTATGCTGCTCCCATTTTACGTACTCTCATAAGCCACCACGTAAGAGTCTGCAAACTCAGACTGCCATGCTGCCCAGTATCACTTATGTAAGGACTCTTAAAAAAAAAGTTGAACTCATAGAAACAGAGACTAGAATAGTAGTTTCCAGGGGCTCAGGGCTGGAGAAAATAAGAAGAGTTTGACAAAGATCTGAGGATCTAATGTATAACTTGGGGACTATAGTGGATGATACTGTATTTCTTTTTGGGGGGGCTGTGTTGAGTCTTCATTACTGCGCGCGGGTTTCTCTTCCTGCAAGCTTCTCACGGCGGTGGCTTCTCTTGCTGCGGAGCATGGGCTCTAGGCATATGAACTTCAGTAGTTGTGGCATGCGGGCTCTAGAGCGCAAGCTCAGTAGTTGTGGCGCACGGGCTTAGTTGCTCTGCGGCACATGGGATCTTCCCGGACCAGGGCTCGAACCAGTTTCCCTTGCATTGGTAGGCAGGTTCTTAACCACTGAGCAACCAGGGAAGCCCGATGATACTGTACTGAATAATTGAAATTTGTCAAGTACAACTTACGTGTTCTCGCTACACATACACAAAAAAGGAAAATCTTTGAGGTGATGGACGTGTTTATTAACTTAATGGAGAGGATCCTTTCACAATGTATACTTACATCAAATCAACATGTTGCACACTTTAAATACATTACAATTGTATTTGTCAATTATATGTCAATAAAGCCGAAAAAGAGTGGGCTAAGGGAGAAAGGATAAACACACAGATTCATGGAACAGAGCTGAGAAACAGATACACAAAAATAGAGCCAATTGATAGCTTTAAATAAACTTTGTTTTTTGAAACTGTTTAACAGAAAAATTGCAAAGACAGTTCAGAATTTCTATATACCCCACACCCAATTTCCTCTATTATTAATGTTTTATATTACTTAATATGGTACATTTGTTAAAATTAACCAACCAATACCAGTACATTAATAGTCATTGAAATCCATACTTTATTTAGATTTCATTAATTTTAACCTAATGTCCTTTAAGTCATCTTGGCTCCTTAAGCTCTTCTTGGTTTTCTACTGGGGGGAAGGGCGGAGTTTGTTTGGTTGTTGCTTCTTTGTTTTGGAACCTACCAAATCCTCATCCTTCTCTGTAATTTAACCCTCTTATTGAAATTTCTTTTGGATTTCTCCCTTACAAATCATTCCCGTTGCCATCACCCTTGGGTTTTAAAATATTTATATTAGGGACTTCCCCGGTGGTCCAGTGGTTAGGACTCAGCGCTTCCACTGCAGGGGTCACAGGTTCAATCCCTGGCCGGGGAACTAGGATCCCATAAGCCACATGGTGTGGCGAAATATATATATATATATATATATATATATATATATATATATATATATATATATATATATAAAATATTTATATTAGCACCTTAAGTACTACTCCACTCACTTTGTCCTACTTGTTCATTTCTTTCTTGGCCTCTGGGTTCAGAACTTCTGAAGATTAGGAGGAAGCAGGGGACCTTTCCTTTCACAGGACGTTGGCCATTTTTTAGACTGTTTCCACAGGCACTCATATTTCGTATTTCCTCCCTTCCTAAAAGATCTTCCTACCCAATCTTTCCCTCTTCCTTTATGTTCCGCGAAGAGTGTACAGTTTTAGTCTTCTGAAATATGAATTTGATCTTTCTTCTCCCACTCCCCTAATCCACTTTCTTTGAACATCAAATTCTCTGTCTGGATGTATATTTCTGTCAATGTTCCTATCACATGTCTCCTCTCTGCCCCAGGTGAGACAATCTCTCTAAGGTCCTCTAACACATTGGGTTTCCCTCCCTCTCACTCTTAGAAATGACTTCTCTGCTTTTGAATTCTGCTTTCTCCCTGCAGTAGCTTTCCTGCAACTCACATCAATTTTTTTTTTTCTTCTGTATTTTTCCATATTGAAGTATAGTTGATTTACAATGTTGTGTTAGTTCCAGGTGTATAGCAAAGTGATTCAGCTACACATATTTTTTTTCAGATTCTTTTCCCTTATAGGTTATTACAAAATATTGAGTATAGTTCCCTGTGCTATACTGTAGGTCCTTGCTGGTTCTCTATTTTATATATAGGTATGTGCATCTGTTAATACCAACTCTTCATTTATCCTTCCCCCCATTCCCTCTTTAGTAACCATAAGTTGTTTTCTATACCTGTGAGTCTATTTCTGTTTTGTAGATAAGTTCATTTGTATAATTTTTTATTCCACATATAAGTGATATCATATGATATTTGTCTTTGTCTGCCTTACTTCACTTAGTATGATCATCTCTACACCATCCATGTTGCTGCAAATGGCATTATTGCATTGTTTTTTACGGTTGAGTAATATTCCATTATATTTATTTATTTATTTATTTATTTATTTATTTATTTATACATACACCTCATCTTCTTTATCCTTTCACTTGTCGATGGACATTTAGGTTGCTTCCATGTCCAGGCTATTATAAATAGTGCTGCAATGAACATTGGGGTGCACGTATCTTTTTTTGAATTAGTGTTTTCGTTTTTTCCAGATACATGCCCAGGAGTGGGACTGCAGGATCATATGCTAACTCTAGTCTTACTTTTTTAAGGAACCTCTATACTGTTCTCCATAGTGGCTGCACCAATTTACATTCCCACCAACAGTGCAGGAGGGTTCCCTTTTCTTTACACCCTGTCTAGCCTTTATTATTTGTAGACTTTTTGATGATGGCCAACACACATTAATTTCTATCTTTAACTCATTTGACACCTACTCTTTGTGCCACACACTACTATTACTCACTACACTAGACTATCCTGGTCTCAAACAGTGCAATAGTTAGCACTCTGTTTTATCAGAATACAATGACAGTTGGCTTACTCTTCTTTTGTCCTCTAATTGTTTCAAGAATATATCTTACCTCTCCAGCCAGATAGCAAACTCATTTTAAGAAAAGAGGGACTTCCCTGGTGGCGCAGTGGTTAAGAATCCGCCTGCCAAGGCAGGGGACTCGCGTTCGATCCCTGGTCCAGGAAGATCCCACATGGCGCGGAGCAACTAAGCCCGTGCGGCACAACTACTGAGCCTACGCTCTAGAGCCTGAGAGCCACAACTATTGAGCCCATGTGCCACAACTACTGGAGCCCGGGTGCCTAGAGCCCGAGCTCCACCACAAGAGAAGCCACCGCAGTGAGAAGCCCGCGCACCGCAACGAAGAGTAGCCGCTGCTCGTGGCACCTAGGGAAAGCCCACGCACAGCAAGGAAGACCCAACACAGCCAAAAATAAATAGGTACATAAATTTATTTTTTTAAAAAAAGAAAGAAAGAAACGGGACTGTCCCAGAAGTTCTTATATCTCAACTCAGTATACAGTCAGACAGTTGATTGTAACTTTTAACTCTTGTCATCCTTATTTACATTGGTGGGCAAACAACAAAATATTTAAACAACTAAAAATATTTAGTAAAATTAGTTTAACAAGATTTCTCTTGCGACAGAAATGATGAATTATTTATTATTTTTTCTTCCAGTTTTATTGAGATATAATCGACAAACAGCACTGTAAATTTCAGGCGTACAGCATAATGACTTGACTTACACAGATCATAAAATGATGACCACAATAAGTTTAGTGAACATCCCTCATCTCCTATAGATATAAAATTAAAGAAATTGGAAAAAAACATCCGTGCACTGAGAACTCTTAGGATTTATTCTCTTGACAACTTTCATTAGATAACATACAGCCGTGTTCCTTATATTTATCAGGTTATACATCTCCAGTACTCGTTATTTTTGATAACCTTGAACAGTTTGGGGCAATATTGGTCAGGTATTTTGCAGAATATTCCTCAAATGAAATATGTGTGATGTTTTCCTCATGATTAGACTGGGGGTATGGATTTGAGGAGGAAAACTGTAGTGAGAAAGTGCCACTTTCATCACACCATATTAAGGGTACATATCAATCACATGAGGGTTGATGCTAGTCTGGTCATGTAGCTAAGGTGATGTTTGTAAGGTTTCTCTAAAGTTACTTTTCCCCCCTTTCCATACTTGTACTCTTGGAAGGAAGGCAGTATGTGCAGCCCTCATTTAAGGAGTTGGACCAACTGATTTGTTTTGTTTTGTTTTACAAAGTTGCAAAAGCAATTCAGTGGAGGAAAGATAGTCTCTGGACACTTAGTGCTGGAAGAATTGAATATTCATATGCAAAAAAAAAAGAAAAGAATCTTGATCTCTACCTCATACTATTAACTCAAAATGGGTCAAAGACCTAAATGTAAGACTAAAACTATGAAACGCTTAGAAGAAGAGATAGATGTAAATTTTTGTTACTTTGGATTAGGCAATGATATCTTAGATATGGCACCTAAAGCTCAAGCAACCAAAGAAAAAATGATAAAGTCCAATTGATAAACTGGAATTTTAAAAAACCTAAGGATTTTGTGCTTCAAAGGATACTATTAAGAAAGTGCAAAGACAATCCATAGGATAGGAGGAAATGTTTGCAAGTTATATATCTGACAACTCTGTTATCCAGAATATATAAAGAACTCCTACAACTCAATATAAACAGACACCCCAATTAAAAAATGGGTACAAGCACATGAAAACACTAATTCAAAAAAATATCTGCATCCCTATGTTCATTGCAGCATTACTACAATAGCCAAGATACGGAAACAACCTAGGTGTCCATCGATGGATGACTGAATAAAGAAGATATGGTCTATATACACAGTGGAATACTACTCAGCCCTAAAAACAGAATGAACTCTTGCTGTTTGCAACAACATGGATGGACCTTGATGGTATTACGCTAAGTGAAATTATTCAGACAAACTCTATTATTTCACTTATATGTGGAATATAAAAAACAAACAAAATAAAACAAAAATAGATACAGAGATCGGGTTAGTGGTTACCAGAGAAGAAGGGGTTTGGGAGTGAGCCAAATGGGTGAAGAGGGTCCATTGTATGGTGATGGATTGTAATTAGATTTGTGTTGGCGATCACTTTGTAGTATATACAGACGTTGAATTATAATTCTGTACGCCTGAAACTTACATAATAAAAAAATGGGCAAAGGATTTGAATAGGCATTTCTCCAAAGAAAATAAACAAATGGACACAAGACACATGAAAAGATAATCAACATCATTAGTCATTAGGGAAATGCAAACCAAAACCACAATGAGGGACTTCCCTGGTGGTGCAGTGGTTAAGAATACTCCTGCCAATTCAGGGGACACTCGTTCGAGCTCTGGTTTGGGAAGATCCCACATGCCGCAGAGCAACTAAGTCCGTGCACCACAACTACTGAGCCTGCGCTCTGGAGCCCGCGAGCCACAACTACTGAGCCCGCGTGCCACAACTACTGAAGCCCACACACCTAGAGCCTGTGCTCCGCAACAAGAGAAGCCACCGCAATGAGAAGCCCGTGAACCACAATGAAGAGTAGCCCCCGCTCGCCGCAACTAGAGAAAGCCCGCGTGCAGCAGTGAAGACCGAAAGCAGCGAAAAACAAAAAATTTTAAAAACCCACTTTGAGACACTACTTCACACCCACTAAAATGGCTATAATCCAAAAGGTGTATAAATACAAATGTTGATGAGGATGTGGAAATATTGGAACCCTCCTGTGCTACTTGTGAGAATGCAAAATGGTGCAGCCACTTGGTAAAACAGTTTGACAGACCCTCAAAACAATTAAACCTAGAGTTGCCATACTACCCAGTAATTCTAATCCTAGGTATATACCCAAGAGAACTGGAAACATATGTTAACACAAACACTTTTACATGACTGTTCGGGGCAACATTATTCATAATGGCCAAGAAGTGGAAACAATCCAAATACCCATCACCTGGTGAACGGATGAACAAAATGTGGTATATGCATACAATGGAATATTAGTCAACCATCAAAGGGAATGAAGCACTGATACATGCTACAACATGGAAGAACCTTGAAAGTATTATGCCTAATGAAAGAAGCCAGTCACAAAAGGCCAGGCTGTATAATTGCATTTATATGAAATGCGTGGAATAGGCAAATCCATAGAGACAGAGAGTAGGTTAGTGGTTGCCAGGGGCTAGAGGCTGGGATCGAAGTAGAGGTGGGGGAAACAGAAAGTGACTGCTAGTAGGTACAGGGTTTCTTTTTGGGGTCATGAAAATGCTTTAAAATTAGATAGTGGTGTTTCTTGCACAAGTGTGTGATTCACTTGTGCAGTAAAAACTGCTGAATTGTATACTTAAAAACGGAGTTTCACGCTATGTTTTATGCATAGTCTTATGCTATATTTTATGCAATATGAAATATGTCTGAATAAAGTTGTTTTTTTAAGTTCTTAGATAAGACACCAGAAGTACAATCCAAAAGAGGGAAAAAAAATAGTGAATTGGACTTTATCAAAATTAACACTTTTTATTCTGCTAAAAACACCATTAAGAAAAAAAAAAAGACAAGTCACAGGCTGGGAGAAAATAGTACAAATCACATGACTGACAAAAGGGTTTTATTCAGAATATATAAAGAATTCTCAGCACCCAAATAAAGAAAACAACCTTGTTCCTTAAAAAAACTTTTGTCATACTTAAATGAAACTTTTGTCATACTTAAATGAGACGGTCATAATCACTGTTATGAACTGATTTATCCAATTATTACCCAGTAAAAAGAACAGATTCTAATTGAAACTATGCAAAAAAATTTTATGATTATGAAAAAAGAGAACTCGGTAAGACACTTTGTATAGTATTTAACCAATGTTACCATTGTTCTGAGTGGTTTTGTAGATAAGAGTAATCTATATATCACATTCATAACAGAATCATTATTATGTTTTCCTTTACTTATTAACTTATAATCTATATTGCAGTCTTCTATGGGATTGCTTTTTCTGAATTCTGAGGGGTCAGCTGGTACAAGATAACTATTTTTGAAATGTCTCATTATAGTTTGAACAAGTTTAGCAGTAAAACTGATGGCTAGAGATAAAGAAAAAAAACCTTTTTGATATGCTCATCAGAAATAGAACATTATCCATAATTAAATCAAAGTAGGTTTGTATGGCTCCCGAATTAAGCAGTGCACTTTCATGCATTTGTCTGCTTCCGGACTAAAGTGCCTGCCATCCTACCTCAGTCCTTAAGTACAGGTTGACAGCAGTTGGCAATGTCAGTTTATTCTGGAAAGCCTGGATCTATGGTACAGTCCTCATCTGCGGCTCATTTGATGTTTCTTCTAGAAGACCAATTACTCTCGGGCAAGCTAGGACCCTTAAGAGGAGGTAATAGTTGGATCAACTCCAGCTGTTTTGTTATGGGCCCTTTGTTGTATGTAGTACTTGTTCAGGCAGATTGCGGCTAGTTAGGGGCATAACTTTTCAGACTTAATCACACTTTCTTGTTGCACATGGAGCTCTCCCTCACATCTAGAACTGATTCATATTAATATTTGGGGGACCTCCCTAATTTTGTAGAGGAGAAAAGAGAGAGAAAGCCATGTTCTCCAAACTCTAGATTTCTCAGAAGGATCAGAAACTCAAAAAAAAATGCAGAAACAATCATTCCCTGACCATCACATACTCCAGCTCCTTCATTCAGTTATCCAAACCAAGTAAGACCCTCTTAAAAGTGTCGACCCATTTGTTATCAATATATAAAACCAGTTTAAAATGTTTCCGTCAGTCTTTGTATACATTTTCTCCCCTTACCAAAGGAATCAGAAAGATCTGTGTGCCTGCACTAGATTTTGCTAGATGAAACATATAATAATAAGCTTTTATGATCTATCTGTCCCCCCAGATTGAGAGACAGAAGGGCACAGAAAGAGTTATAGGCAAGCAAGCGATTGTTAAAGATGAGTTACTGTATCTTGCTTTTGTGAGGAAGAGGGAAGGCTTTTTTTCCCCTCTCTAAATTTTCACACATACAAAAGAACTACAAGCTTAGGTTTTACAACTTGAGCTATTGGTCAAAAGGAAATACAGGACTCACAAACTCACCAGCCCAGCAGTTCCAGCAAACACACACACACACACACACGCACACACACACCACAATATTTTTCACGGAATTGCACCTCTAGAGGCAAGCAAACAAGCCAAACAGCACAGAGAATGCCAGGAGCTAACAGAGTACCCAATACGAAGAGACAATTAAAAATTATTATCTATCAGATTTTCCATTATCTACCACCAGGCAGATCACCAGATAGTCAGCCATTACCAAGAACCTTCAAGAACCAGACCTCTGTAATTTCAGTAAGCAGTTCAGCAAATGGAATCTCATATTCACCATCTCCACTCCCCCACCAAACTATAAGAACTAGGAACATCTTATTTCCAGAATGGTTTGGGGGAGAAAAGTGGAGTTCTTTATATGTACCATCTTAACTCCCCTAGAACTACAAAGGCGAAACATTTAAAGGATATATATTTTTTAAATTTTATTTTATTTTTGACTGCACTGGGTCTTCGTTGCTGCGCGTGGGCTTTCTCTAGCTGTGGCGAGCGGGGGCTACTCTTCATTGGGGTGCGTGGGCTTCTCACGGCAGTGGCTTCTCTTGTTGCGAAGCACAGGCTCTAGGTGCGCGGGTTTCAGTAGTTGTGGTGCACAGGCTCAGTAGTTGTGGCGCATGGGCTTGGTTGCTCCACGGCATGTGGGATCTTCCCGGACCAGGTCTCGAACCTGTGTCCCCTGCATTGGCAGGCAGATTCTTAACCACTGCTTCACCAGGGAAGTCCCTAAAACATTTATACTATTAGTATTTTTGTTTCAGAAGCTAAATGGAGTTGATTGCAAGCATTAGTTCAGTTTCACATTAAATTACAAAATCTAGATCTCTGTGTTTCTGGTATGTTCTTTAGCTGCTGAATAGAGATTCCTACATCCACCATCTCAATCTCCCCCATTCTTCAGGTGTTGAACACTCATTTCCAGTAGAGTTTTACGCTGATTTGAGACTCTGCTAAGCACCATCTCAGTGCCTCGGGGAACTCTGTCTAGATAAGCTGCAAGGGCTAGACACTGGTCCTTCCAGCTTGTCATTCACCCCTCCAAACACAGTCTCTTACATGCTCCAATACTAGCACAGTTGACCCTTAAACAACACAGGTTTGAACTTCGAGGGTCCACTTACACTCAGATTTTTCTCAATAAATATGGTACCTGTATGTAAGTATGTATTTCTCTTTCACATTATCTATTTATGTTAGATGTCTAATTTAGTCATATGTATAGCATCTACAGTGTTTTGTATCATAAAAGACTGTTTAATATTGATGTGGGTATTGACAGACAGACAACGCAGCCTATAAACATTTGATGTAAACTTACAGTGAATACAGTGCAGTACTGGAAATGTATTTTCTCTTCCCTACGACTTTCTTAATAACGTGTTTCTTTAGCTCATTTTATTATAGTATATAATATAGTATTTAATATATTTAACATCCAAATTATGTGGTAATCGACTGTTTATGTTATTGGTGAGGCTTCCAATCAACAGTAGGCTGTTAGTAGTTAAGTTTGGGGGGAGTCAAAAGTTATATGTGGATTTTCAACTGAGTGGGGTGGTCGGTGTCCTTAATCCCCGAGTCGTTCGGGGGTCACTTATACTTCCCATACGTTGCTGACCGTGGTGATTTGAGCATTTTAAACACACAATCTGAATCCCTCCTTCCCACGCACATACACACACCCACTGCAAACACATGAGCTGGATAATTTTCAATCTACTGTTCAGCACGTGGAGTGAGGTGTTTTACATGTTCCATAATGGAGAGTCTTCTGTGCACCACCTACAAGAAACTACAGGAGGCTTGTGCTTCCCTTAAGATCTGGGGTGTTCTGAGTTGACTCTCTTACAGGGCCCCATCCCAGTCCCCCAGCAAACTTCAAGAACTTGGTACTTACATGGATTTCCAACATGCTGCTCAGCACACAACATGGGGGACTAGAGGTCAAGAGACTTGGACTCTGTGGTGTTGGAATGTCATCTATACAGGACTGAAACCACCAAGAATTATGACAGGGATTTTGTGAAAGGAGTGACAGTGATGCAAGTACTGAAATCTTCAAGGAATGAGAGGGAGGGACCGAAGGGTCTGTAGTGACCGCAGCAAGCAGGTCTGATGATATGAGATTCAAAGTTGGAGACTTTGGAGAGAGGGACAGAGAACGATCTTTCAGGCAGCAAGGAGAACACCACCACCTCCGGGCAAAGGGGAAGGAGGGAATGTGAGCGCAGGAGGCATGGTTCAGCAAAGGGAAACCAGGGTGCTGCGGTGGGAGGACCATGGAATGGCTGCTGGGCAGGTGAGAACCAAAGTGGTCCTTGACTGGCATTTGGCCCATGAGATAGTAGCTCCCTGATAGAGGTGCTGTGCATTGGCTCAGTGACACATTCCAGGGGTTGGTCTTACACCTGGAATTGACCACATGCTGTCAATTTCTGTGGAAACGTAAATGAATGACTGGCTCTCTGGCACTGAAACCAGGATGAGATTGTTTCCTGGCAATCTGTCATTCATAGAATACCGTGAGGCTAAGCCCAATCCCTAAATTTTAGGCAATCTGCACTATGTTAAGATGGATGGGAGGAGGCCAGCTCTGAATTGGGGGTCCACGTGCTGGACTGGATGGAGGAGCGAGAAGTCAATTACAGGCCCCAGCTGGAGACAAGGCTGAAAGGGGGCGAGGGGACTGTGTATGTGGGTGGGTAGGACAACAAAGGGAGAGGACATGGGTTTAGAATAGGGTCATTGATCCAGAAATCCCACTCTTGGGCATATATCCAGAGAAAACTGTAATTCATGATGATACATGCAGCCCTACGTTCATAGCAACACTATTTACAATAGCCAAGACACAGAAGCAACCTAAATGTCCACTGACGGATGGATGGATAAAGAAGATGTGGTGCATATATACAATGGAATATTACTCAGCCACTTAAAAGAATGAAATAACACCATTTGCAGGAACAAGGATGAATCTAGAGATTATCACACTAAGCGAAGTAAGCCAGAAGGAGAAGAACAAATACCACATCACTTATATGTGAAATCTAAAATATAACACAAATGAACACATCTATGAAACACAGAGAAGAGACTTGTGGTTGCCGAGGGTGGGTGGGGGG
>RJWK010062024.1:0-12917 GCA_004363435.1 Platanista minor
TATATATATGGCAGGAATACATTGCTCACTAACTCTTCATTTAAATTCATGATTCACCTGGGCTGTGGAGGTTCCTTCCATCATGCCCCAAAATGCTCGCCTTGAGGTAGCTGAAATTCACATAAGCATCCGGGAGATACAGTGTTTTCAATACCTCTCCCTCCTCAAAGCTTCTGGGTTGAAGGCAATTTCCTGTATCTCCTTATGGGATGGGCCTCCCTGAATCCTCAGAACTCTTAGGACCCATATACTCCTCTCCCTTCTAGTGAAGGTAAAAGGTTCTTTCCTACGGGATCCCTAATGGTTCACACCCACATACTGAATGGGACCAATCTCTCTGTAAGGTTGTATTTTGGTTAACAGTACAGAGTCTAGATCCAAACTGCCTGGCTCAAATCCCAGTTCTGCCATTTATTATCTGTATGAACTTGAGAAAGGAACTTGACTTCTCTGAGCCTCAAATTCCTTATCTATAAGGTGGAGATAGCAATACTTACTTCATAGGGTTATTGTAAAGATTCAATGACATACTTCATGTGATGAGCTTAGAACAGTGTTTGGTACCTGGTTAAGGACCCAGTTTTTATTAGCTATTATTATTAGTGTTATCTGGCCACAGTAAATAGAACAGGGGTTGGTGCCAGGGCAGCCATCAGAGGGCTGGGTAACAGGGAAGCAGTTGCCTCTTGGGGTTTGGTATTAGTTTTACCCAACATGGTACCCACTGTGCCAAGCTGTTTTACATAGTTTGTATGAAATGTTCTCTTTGGAGAAGTAAAAGTGAGAGGTCAACAAAGGCAGGTCCCTTTGTCTCCAAGTAATTCAGGAGACACTCCATGGTTCTGTGGGGGCAGCCACACCATGGTCCCAATGTTAGGAAATCTGGAACCCAGGGATGATTATAAAATGATGCCCTAAACTACCCCCAAGCCCAAGGTATCTCTGCAAGAAACTTCTGCTGTTAAAGATCATCTGTGGGAATCTTTTTTCATAACATATTCCAGCCTGGCCAATATACATTGGACTGTAAGAGGGTGTCCACCAACTAGGGTCTGTCTTATTGGCAAAAGAGAAGAAAAAAGCTGCAGTTCTACTGACCTGGGCATCCTGTCTCACGAGAGCATCATCCAGATAATTTCCTTCATCCCTGCCACCCTGAGGATGAGAAAAAAAAACCAAAGAGACTGAGAGAGGATCCATGAAGATTTGGGAGCTCTGATGAGACAGAATGTGTGGGAACTCAAGGACATGGTAATTAGACAGAAGGGGTCCTGAGTCCAGCTTAGGGAGAAAGGACAGATGTCTTTGAACGTGCTTGCGATATTCCCAAAGTTCTGAGCTGACCCACCAGAGGGCAAGCTCGGTGTGGCTCCCTGATGTTGTGTGGGCGTCTCTGCCAGTTGAAGGGGCAGGAGGACAAATATGGCCTGGTGACTGCTCCCTCTGGGACAGTCCTTTCCTCCTTCCTCCCCTCCCCCCACTCCCGTGTCTTCCCTGCTGACTTATGCCTTCCTAACTGGCAAATGTACACTGATCAATTCTGCCAAATAGGAGCTGGAAAGACAGGAGAAACAAGAGACTCTGGGGCCAATGGTTGGGGCTTGAGGAGCACCTGAAAGCGCCCCATCCCTCACCAACACCAGCTCACCAGGGAGGCAGGACTAAAGCCTTGGAGGAATGCCAAAGAATGGCAAAACAGGCTACTTTCCTCTGGTTTGTTATGCTATTTTATTACTATGCTGTCTCAATATGCTATGATCTAGGCATGGCTCTGCAGTGGTAAATCTGAGAGGAAAAGAAAAAATGGGTAGGAAGTAAGAAAAACAGGCTGGCATTATTAAGTAAATACCAGAGACCAAGCGAAGTGGGAGTTGGAGATGGTTTCTGGGGTTCTACTTTGGTTGTTGGAAGAAAGGCAAGAGTATGAGTAGAAAAAGACGAGCCAGGAAGAAGAGCTGGTTTGGAGGGAAGATGAGTTCAGGTTTAGTTTAGGAGGACTGAGTTGAGATGCTGGCAGGATATCCATCAGGAAACATGCAAAGAGCAGTGAGAAATGAGAGTCTCACACTCAGGAAGGAGGTCAGGGATGAAGATTACATTGTGAAGCCATGTGAAATGTCTTGTAGATCCATCTCTCATTTCTGGCACCCCTGCTCCCACACGAGCCCAGACCTGCTTTTTTCACGGTATCTGGAATACCGAGGTAACCTCCTGCCTAGGCTCCCCGCCTCTGGTTCAATTCATCTAACATATCGCTATAACATTACTCTTCCTGGGACTTCCCTGGCAGTCCAGTGCTTAAGACTTCACCTTCCAACGCAGGGGTTGCCGGTGCGATTCCTAATCCGAGCTAAGATCCCACATGCCTCGCGCAGACAAAAAAACCGAAAAATAAAACAGAAGCAATATTGAATAAAGACTTTAAAAATGGTCCCCATCAAAAAAAAAAAAAAAAAACTTTAAAACAAACAAAAAAAGAGCACCTGGCATGTATCAGGTGCTTGTATGTATAAATAAGAATAAATGGGCCCAGAGTCTTTAAAGGAGAGAGGATAATAAAATAACAGAGACCCAAGAAAAACACAGGGGAATATTCCCATTTGGGAGGTTGCAAAGATGAGAAAGGCTGGAAAAGTGGGTAGAGAGTAAGTGTCTCAATAACACCCAACCACCCCCCCCACACACAAAGGAGGGAGCGACTCACAGCGGACAGAGACACCAGCACGCGCTGGAACATGAGCGATGTGTCAGAGCGAATGTCATCTTCAAGGCTCCGCCCATATTCTAGCAAGAGAGTAAAATCAGCGACATCAGAGTAAAGAACCCTGCCCAGCACCGTGTCACACCCCAGAGCCTTCCACCCTCTTCAGGACCTGTCTACTGAAGCAGCTCCTCGTGAGGTTTTTCAGCCCACACACAGTTTTCCAAAAACTAAACTCTGGTAAAATGGTCAAGATACGTTTAGCTTGTCATTAGAGGGTAAATGAGATGCTCTTTTTCCTTGAATTGGGCAGCTGAGAAGGCCGGGCTGTAATCCCCACTCCGTAGTTCCTACTGTCCAGGGGTTTGTCCTGAACATGGTTTGCAGTGATGCAGAGAAGCAGCTAAGCAGCTCGTGGAAAGGCAAACAGAGTGGGGTTTCTGAACCTGTGTTTAGGGAAAAGCAGGGGACTGTCCACAGGGAGAAGTCCTGTATTCGGCAGACATGGGGAGCCAGCACTAGAACCAGACTCCTGAGGTTTAGAATCTCCTTATCTGAACGCTTACCAAAAAACTCTTACTGTTTTGTTTTCTTTCTACCAAAGTGTACATGTTTATTACAGAAAACTTAGGAAAAAATAACCAAGTAAAATGAAGGGAGGAAAAGAAAACCTCATCGTGAATCTAATCACCCAGAAGTAATAATCATTGATAACATTTTGGTGAATATCCTTCCTCATTTCCCCCCATATACACATATTCTTTTTCTTTCTTTGAAAAATGGGATCACCATACCACTTATTGTAATTTAATAATATCCTTCAATATACGTTTTGATGACTACATTGTGTGGGTGTACCATATTGTGTTTAGCCAAACTGTTGGACATTTTAAGCTAATATAAGCTATACTGTGGGATCTAAACCTTTGTGCATTTTTCTTATATTCTTAGGGTAAAAACGTAGGTATCTTTTAAAGGCATGTACTGTTCTCTGGAGATTTTTTTTTTTTGGCGGTACGCAGGCCTCTCACTGTTGTGGCCTCTCCCGTTGTGGAGCACAGCCTCCGGGTGCGCAGGCTCAGCGGCCATGGCTCACGGGCCCAGCTGCTCCGCGGCATGTGGGATCCTCCCAGACCGGGGCATGAACCCGTGTCCCCTGCAGCGGCAGGCGGATTCTCAACCACTGCACCACCAGGGAAGCCCTCTCTGGAGATTTTTAAGAGGGGAGCAAGTGGCTATCCCTCTGAGGTGGCTGCAGGACCTATCATCCAGTCTGAAAGTAAGAAGTTGGGTGAGACTGCTCCTCCAGGCCATTCCCTGGAATGCTAAGATTCAATGGCACCACCACTTTTGAACAAGCACCTTTGATTCTCTGCTTGATAATAAGGAACCCCTTTCCAGCTTTCAGGGTAATAAAACCCTGGGTAGCCTAAGTAGAGTGGCAGGTGCACCTGGGAAGTCTTGAAAAGCCAACAGTCATTTGTGTAGACAGGGATCTGCCTGAAGGCAGAGCTTGGCACTGAGGATCCCTCATGGTCAGTGTTTCAGTGGGTAACCACCTGCTGTTAGTCTAGGTCTCAGAGAACAGGGCCTCAGCCAGGGCCACTGAGGATGCTACATACGCAGCTGGTAGGTCTGGTTTATGCGCCGGATCTCCTCGGGCATCCGGGAGGCCAGGATCTCAATCAGGCAGCCCTCATCCGTGCCTGCTCCCTAAATGCGAAACCCAGAGGAAAGGGCTATGAGTCAGTTTATCAAGTTGAGTCCCAGACACAAGAGGAATACAACCAGGAATCTGCAGAGAATAAAAACAACACACCAAGTTCTAGCAACAGGATTTGCTCCTTTTTAACTGTCCGACCCAAATTCCAACATGTTTACTATAATCATTATTAGTCATAACATACATTTATAGGCTGTTTCCATGTGTTGGTTAGGGACAGTTTCTGCCCTCTAGGGGCTGTCTTTCCTTGCCCTCTCCTGTACTTTTCCTTTGCAGGGCAGAATCTTCTGGCAAAGGCTGTTATCTCTTTGTTTTTCCAGAGTCTAGCCCAGAACCTTCCACGAGGCTGAGTATTTATTGACATGGTGGAGGAGGGTAGTTGTATTTGAATTTCATACTTGGTCATTAACAATCGGCAGACCCTGGAGTAGGGCACAGTGGATCCAGCATCTAGGGAAGCTGAGAACACTTTACCAGTTCTGAGCAGACCAAGAAGGCCCCAAGATGTCAGTCAAAAGTTTCACATCTCAAAAGTAGCTAATACAGCAAGGAAGCTTCTGGAGCTGCACCAAAAGCACAAGTTTAATCAGTCCCCAGTGAGCCACAGGAAAGAACAAATGATTCCTTAACTTCTGGGGAAACAACTTTTAAATTACAGTGGCTAGAATGCAATGTCATGTTTTCAAGTTGTCATAAATGCAGGAAAATCTTTCTCCTATACCTCCTCCTCCCCACTCTCAGGAGGCCTCTATCACTGTTCCTTGAGAAAGCCCGCCAGCAGCCAGCATTTACACAGACAGCACCGAGAGCAGGAGGGGAGAACCACGAACCATCATGGCCTTTCGCAGCTCCTGCACGTCGTACAGCACCGTGGGCGTCATCATCCCCAAGATCACCTGCTCGAAGTTGCCATTCAGTTCTGACTTCAAGTCGTCCATCAGGTCCTGGGACACAAGAAAGCACGCTGCTTAACTGCTGCAGTAACGGAAACCAGCCACTCTCAGTGGGGTTCAGGGACGGCTGGGGTCTCCAAGACCCTTTCAAGGGCTGGTGTGAGAGAAACCATCTTCGTAATAACACTAAGACGCTGGGATCTGACTTTACAATCTCATCCTCTCACAGCTGTCCGGGGAAGCTTTCCAAAGGCTACTCGGTACGTCTACAGATCTACAGTTATGTGAAAAGGCTATTAAAATACTCCTGCCTTTCCCAACTACCTATGTATACAAGACCAGACAGATTTCCTTCCTACTTCAAACAAAACCACATATCGCAACAAGCTGAATGCAGAAGCAGATATGAGAATCCAGGGTATTCTATTAAGCAGACATTAAAGAGATTTGCAAAATGTTAAAAGAATGCCAATCTTCTCACTAATTTTTTTTCTTTTGGAATATAAAGCTATTTTTCCTAAAAGCGTTATTTATGTTAACATGTAATATGTTTTTATAGTTTTTTAAATAAGTTAACAAATACCTATTTTTAAATGTCCTTAAGTTTTAATTTTTAAAATGGTTAACATCAATAGATGTAACCCACAAAAACAAAAAAATCTTCAATAATTTAAAAGTATAAAGGAGTTCCAAGATCAGTGTATTTGCTCACTTAACAATATACCCTGAATGTATTTCCAAGTCAACATTTACCTACAACATTTTTAACAGCTGCAGAAATTTCCATATGTAGAGGCAATATAATTTCTTTAATAAGACCCCCGTTCTATTTTTCTACTATTCTAAACAGGCATTTAGCTGTATCCTTGTGGTCATTCATGATTATTTCTTAACGCTCAATGATTAAAAAGAAATGCAATTATTTGGACAAAGGACCAATTTCTTTTTTTTTTTTTCAAATGTAAACAGCTCCATGAGTTTTTACTAGACATTTTTTTTTACCCCACAAAAATGGAATTATATCAACTGCATTGTTCTTTTTTTTAAACAGCAGGTTCTTATTAGTCATCAATTTTATACACATCAGTGTACACATGTCAATCCCAATCGCCCAATTCAGCACACAACCATCCCCACCCCACCGCGGTTTTCCCCCCTTGGTGTCCATACGTTTGTTCTCTACATCTGTGTCTCAAATTCTACCCTGCAAACCGGTTCATCTGTACCATATTTCTACGTTCCACATACATGCGTTAATATACGATATTTGTTTTTCTCTTTCTGACTTACTTCACTCTGTATGACAGTCTCTAGAACCATCCACGTCTCTACAAATGACCCAATTTCATTCCTTTTAATGGCTGAGTAATATTCCATTGTATATATGTATCACATCTTCTTTATCGATTCATCTGTCAATGGGCATTTAGGTTGCTTCCTTGACATGGCCTTTGTAAATAGTGCTGCAATGAACATTTGGGTGCATGTGTCTCTTTGAATTATGGTTTTCTCTGGGTATATGCCCAGTAGTGGGATTGCTGGGTCATATGGTATTCTATTTTTAGCCTTTTAAGGAACCTCCATACTGTTCTCCATAGTGGCTGTATCAATTTACATTCTGACCAAGAGTGCAAGAGGGTCCCCTTTTCTCCACACCCTCTCCAGCATTTCTTGTTTGTAGATTTTCTGATGATGCCCATTCTAACTGGTGTGAGGTAATGCCTCATTGTAGTTTTGATTTGCATTTCTCTAATAATTAGTGATGTTGAGCAGCTTTTCATGTGCTTCTTGGCCATCTGTATGTCTTCTTTGGAGAAATGTCTATTTAGATCTTCTGCCCATTTTTGGATTGGGTTGTTTGTTTCTTTAATATTGAGCCACATGAGCTGTTTGTATATTTTGGAGATTAATCCTTTGTCTGTTGATTCGTTTGCAAATATTTTCTCCCATTCTGAGGGTTGTCTTTTCGTCTTGTTTATGGTTTCCTCTGCTGTGCAAAAGCTTTGAAGTTTCATTTGGTCCCATTTGTTTATCTTTGCTTTTATTTCCATTAATCTAGGAGGTGTATCAAAAACATCTTGCTGTGATTTATGTCAAAGAGCGTTCTTCCTATGTTTTCCTCTAAGAGTTTTATAGGGTCCGGTCTTACATTTAGGTCTCGAATTCATTTTGTTTGTTTGTTTGTTTGTTTTTGCGGTACGTGGGCCTCTCACTGTTGTGGCCTCTCCCGTTGCGGAGCACAGGCTCCGGACGCGCAGGCTCAGCGGCCATGGCTCACGGGCCCAGCCGCTCCGCGGCATGTGGGATCCTCCCGGACCGGGGCACGAACCCGCATCCCCTGCATCAGCAGGCAGACTCTCAACCACTGCGCCACCAGGCAAGCCCTGCTGGAAGATTTTTAATCACAGTTTCAAGTTCATTACTTGTGATTGGTCTGTTCATGTTTTCTATTTCTTCCTGGTTCAGTCTTGGAAGTTTATACTTTTCTAAGAATTTGTCCATATCTTCCAGGTTGTCCATTTTATTGGCATAGAGTTGCTTGTAGTAGTCTCTTAGGATGCTTTGTATTTCTGCGGTATCTGTTGTAACTTCTCCTTTTTCATTTCTAATTTTATTGATTTGAGTCCTCTCCCTTTTTTTCTTGATGAGTCTGGCTAATGGTTTATCAATTTTGTTTATCTTCTCAATGAACCAGATTTTAGTTTTATTGATCTTTGCTATTGTTTTCTCTGTTTCTATTTCATTTTTTTCTGCCCTGATCTTTATGACTTCTTTCCTTCTGCTAACGTTGGGTTTTGCTTGTTCTTCTTTCTCTAGTTCCTTTAAGTGTAAGGTTAGATTGTTTATTTGAGATTCTTCTTGTTTCTTGAGGTAGGATTGTATTGCTATAAAATTCCCTCTTAGAATTGTTTTTGCTGCATCCCATGGGTTTTGGATTGTCATGTTTTCATGGTCATTTGTCTCTAGGTATTTTTTGATTGCCTCTTTGATTTCTTCAGTGATTTCTTGGTTATTTAGTAATGTACTGTTTAGCCTCCATGTGTTTGTGTTTCTTACGTTTTTTTCCCTGTAATTCATTTCTAATCTCATAGTGTTGTGGTCAGAAAAGATGCTTGATATGATTTCAATTTTCTTAAATTTACTGAGGCTTGATTTGTGACCCAAGGTGTGATCTATCCTGGAGAATATTCTGTGCGCACTTGAGAAGAAAGTGTAATCTGCTGTTTTTGGAAGGAATGTCATATAAATATCAATTAAATCTATCTGGTCTACTGTGTCATTTAAAGCTTCTGTTTCCTTATTTATTTTCATTTTGGATGATCTTTCCATTGGTGTAAGTGAGGTGTTAAAGTCCCCCACTATTACTGTGTTACTGTCGATTTCCTCTTTTATAGCTGTTAGCAGTTGCCTTATGCATTGATGTGTTCCTATGTTGGGTGCATATATATTTATAATTGTTATATCTTCTTTTGGATTGATCCCTTGATCATTATGTAGTGTCTCCTTCCTTGTCTCTTGTAACATTCTTTATTTTAAAGTCTATTTTATCTGATATGAGTATAACTACTCCAGCATTTCCATTTGCATGGAATATCTTTTCCCATCCCCTCACTTTCAGTCTGTATGTGTCACTAGGTCTGAAGTGGGTCTCTTGTAGACAGCATATAGATGGGTCTTGTTTTTGTATCCATTCAGCAAGCCTGTGTCTTTTGGTTGGAGCATTGAATCCATTCTCGTTTAAGGTAATGATCGATATGTATGTTCCTATGACCATTTTCTTAATAGTTTTGTGTTTGTTTATGTAGGTCCTTTTCTTCTCTTGTGTTTCCCACTTAGAGAACTTCCTTTAGCATTTGTTGTAGAGCTGGTTTGGTGATGCTGAATTCTCTTAGCTTTTGCTTGTCTGTAAAGCTTTGGATTTCTCCATCGAACCTGAATGAGACCCTTGCCAGGTAAAGTAATCTTGGTTGTAGATTCTTCCCTTTCATCACTTTAAGTATATCATTCCACTCCCTTCCGGCTTGTAGAGTTTTTGCTGAGGAATCAGCTGTTAACCTTATGGGAGTTCCCTTGTATGTTATTTGTCATTTTTCCCTTGCTGCTCTCAATAATTTTTTTTTGTCTTTAACTTTTGCCAATTTGATTACTATGTGTCTTGGCGTGTTTCTCCTTAGGTTTACCCTGTATGGGACTCGCTGTGCTTCCTGGACTTGTGTGGCAATTTCCCTTCCCATGTTAGGGATGTTTTTGACTATAATCTCTTCAAATATTTTCTCTGGTCTTTTCTCTCTCTCTTCTTCTTCTGGGACCCCTGTAATGTGAATGTTGTTGCATTTAATGTCCCAGAGGTCTCTTAAGCTGTCTTCATTTCTTTTCATTATTTTTTCTTTATTCTGTTCCACAGCAGTGAATTCCACCATTCTGTCTTCCAGGTCACTTATCCATTCTTCTGCCTCAGTCATTCTGCTATTGATTCCTTCTAGTATATTTTTCATTTCAGTTATTGTATTGTTCATCTCGGTTTGTTTGTTCTTTAATTCTTCTAGATCTCTGTTAAACATTTCTTGCATCTTCTCGATCTTTGCCTCCATTCTTTTTCCGAGGTCCTGGATCATCTTCACTGTTATTATTCTGAATTTTTCTGGAAGGTTGCCTATCTCCACTTCATTTAATTGTTTTTCTGGGGTTTTACCTTGTTCCTTCATCTGATACATAGCCCTCTGCCTTTTCATCTTGTCTGTCTTTCTGTGAATGTGGTTTTTGTTCCACAGGCTGCAGGATTGTAGTTCTTCTTGCTTCTGCTGTCTGCCCTCTGGTGGATGAGGCTATCTAAGAGGCTTGTGCAAGTTTCCTGATGGGAGGGACTGATGGTGGGTAGAGCTGGCTGTTGCTCTGGTGAGCAGAGCTCAGTAAAACTTTAATCTGCTTGACTGTTGGTGGGTGGGGCTGGGTTCCCTCCCTGTTGGTTGTTTGGCCTGAGGCAACCCAACACTGGAGCCTACCTGAGCTCTTTGGTGGGGCTAATGGCAGACTCTGGAAGGGCTCATTCCAAGGAGTACTTCCCAGAACTTCTGCTGCCAGTTTTCTTGTCCCCACGGTGAGCCACAGCCACCCCCTGCCTCTGCAGGAGACCCTCCAACACTAGCAGGTAGGTCTGGTTCAGTCTCCTATGGGGTCACTACTCCTTCCCCTGAGTCCCGATGCACACACTACTTTGTGTGTGCCCTCCAAGAGTGGAGTCTCTGCTTCCCACAGTCCTGTCAAAGTCCTGCAATCAAATCCCGCTAGGCTTCAAAGTCTGACTCTCTAGGAATTCCTCCTCCCGTTGCCGGACCCCCAGGTTGGGAAGCCTGATGTGGGGCTCAGAACCTTCACTCCAGTGGGTGGACTTCTGTGGTATAAGTGTTCTCCAGTCTGTGAATCACCCACCCAGCAGTTATGGGATTTGATTTTACTGTGATTGCACCCCTCCTACCGTTTCGTTGTGGCTTCTCCTTTGTATTTGGATGTGGGGTATCTTTCTTGGTGAGTTCCAGTGTCTTCCTGTTGATGACTGTCCAGCAGCTAATTGTGATTCTGGTGTTCTCGCAAGAGGGAGTCCAAAGGACCAATTCCTAAAGACATTTAGTCACATTTCCTTCTAGAACAGGTCAGAGAGTTTAAGAACCTGCTTAAGATCAACCGACTAATACGGAGTTGATTTGGTTTCAAGTTCCGATCTCAGAGTCTCACAAACCTGAGTCCGCAACACTGTATTTCAATCTATTGTGCATATTTTTATGTTACATCCACACGTATCAAATGGATGAATGAACAAATAAATTAGCGTTCAGTCACTCCATTAAGGTTGTTCATCTTAACAAACTGCTGTCAGATCAGCTTAGTTCTGAAGCTGAATAATCAACCCCAAATGTGTGGCAACACTTTGTCTCTAGCTCACACATCTCATGTATGTTCATTAAATTTCTTTGGGGATGGAGAAGAGCTTAAAATGCCCAGAAGATACTCTGAGCAATCTGAGGGAGGAATCCCATTGGTGCCCAGCCAAGGCTTGCAAGTAGATGCTCCCGGGAAGAGCTGAGCCAGCCGTGCCCCACCCAGTAGCTTAATGCCTGCCTTTGAGAGGCAGCCCATCTGACTAGCTTTTATAAAATATCCAAGAATAGAAATAATTATCATGGAGTTAACAGCACTCTGAGACCTGGAAGCACTCATTGATAACATTACCTCAATAAAAAGATTCTCTAATCACACACTTGGGCTTCCAGTGATGTGGAGAGATTGGGTGAATGACTCTGGTAAGTGAGCTGTTGAAAATGAGACTGAGACAGGGTTGCTCAGCGGTGTGGGATTCAAAGAGGAAGGGGAATACATGGTGCGTGAACCACCTTTGAATGCATAAGCCACTAAAATACATACACACACACACACACACACACATAGCCCCATTCTAGAACTGGAGGGGGTGGCTCTCAATTAAGGGTCATTCAAAGGGTTGAATATATACTACAAATGGGTTTATGTAGAAGAGTTGGATAGACCCTAAATCCTCGGAGAGCCTATTTAGAACAAACTGGATTTACACATTTTAGTCAGTTTGGAGGATCTTCATTCGCAAGTGGCCTAAAGGAAAGGCCAAGGGAAGCAAGACTGAAAGCTGAGCCCTGCCCAGTGCCCCAAAGGGCAGGGGGCTGAGTCCATTCCACAACCAAGTCGCTGAAAGGACTTGTGGGGGAAGAGACTAAACTTAGCCTTGAATTTTGTGAATCAAGAGCTCCCTGAAATCACTTCTGGCTATGGACAGTGGAGGAACTCTTGAACGTGTTGAAAGTGTTTTCTGTTTGTTTGTTTTTTCCAAGAAAATCTTTAAACAAGGCAAAGGATCCATCTTTTAAAAACCAAGGGCCACTACTTCAGGATTCAAGAAGGAAGGGGCCCCTGCTCCCCTACTGCTGACAGGTCCCTTGTCAAGCCAGAGAGCTGCCACCTACCCTGCCGATGGTGGTCTTGTAGGCCGTCCTGATTTCCTGGCGCTGGGCCGTGTTGCGATAGGCCAGGACGTTAATGATGGCATCTTCATCCGTGCCTAGTGAGGAGCGGAGACAGAGAGTGAGTGTGATTAGAGAGAGGAATGAGAAAATGGGCTCCTCTGCGGACACTGGTGTAACCCAAACACACGCAGAGAGCTTTCTAAGAAAAGAAGTCCTTGTTCAGAGGGTTTGTCTATTTTGGAGGGAAAACAGACACTAGATTAGAGTCTCAGTCTCTCCTTTCATTAGCTATATATTTTTTAACATCTTTATTGGAGTATAGTTGCTTTACAATGGTGTGTTAGTTTCTGCTCTATAACAAAGTGAATCAGCTATACATATACATATATCCCCATATCTCCTCCCTCTTGAGCCTCCCTCCCACCCTCCCTTTCCCACCCCTCTAGGTGGACACAAAGCATGGAGCTGATCTCCCTGTGCTATGCGGCTGCTTCCCACTAGCTATCTATTTTACATTTGGTAGTGTATATATGTCCATGCCACTCTCTTACTTCATCCCAGCTTACCCTTCCCCCTCCCCGTGTCTTCAAGTCCATTCTCTATGTCTG